>OX419585.1:235843-256126 GCA_948473455.1 Teleiodes luculella
ACGCATTCGACAGGGACAAGGCAAAATGACGTAGAAATGACGTATTCTCGTGTCAGTTACGTGGTCAAATGGTTAGACCTTGTTTTCTTAGACCATGGGCAAACACAAATGGTCATCACACGAATGTTAGCCCTGGGCGGGATTCAAACCCGCGACTACCTAACCCTATGCTTGAACGCTGTCGTACTCGTACTACCAACCAGGCTACGGAGCCGACAAGAGTACCTAAAATGTTGAACATCCAATATAATAATGGTTAACCGATTTAATATTTGAGGGTAGTACAACTTTTCTCAAGCAACAAAACCTTAACGCGATCAATTTCTAACAGTATGTCGTCACTGAGTGGGCTAAATGAATTTCATTCGGCTTGTACGGAGACTTGGTGGCACAATTGGTAGTGCGCCTGTACGGCCCGGATAGCCCAGGAGATGCGGGTTCAAGTCCCTGCCCAAGGTCAATGATCTTAATTTTTCGCTTCGACTATAATTTAATAGTATAAAAGTAACAGGCGTCATCTGTTGAAAAATCAATAAACTAAATGAAGAATGTCTGTTTTACCACGTTTTGCAGAAAATGTGTGCGAGTGTAACGGTTCGAGCGCGGGCGAGCCGGAGTCGGGCGACGCTCGCCCTTGCGGGGCCGACGCCGCGCGCTCCTGGAGCGAGACGAGGACGCTCGCCACCGACCTGCTCTTCTAGTCCTCTGCTACCGCCGCAAACCTACTAGGTATGGAATTATATGAACAAAATTAGGTACACCGTGTTAGTAAATTCGATTGACTCGGTTGGTTTAGTTTAAATAGTAAGAAAATTAAGAACGCTTCATATTTTCGCTTTCTTATAATCATTTTCTTTTCTATCTTGGTATTAGAACAACCTTTTTCACTTGTTGTGTATTATGTATGTATATCTCACAAGTAAGGAAAAAGGGAAAAAACTCATAAATGAAAGTAAAATAGTAACACTTGGCCCCTGAAACTGACTTTTCCAGAAATCAGTCTCAGTGTTTATTTTTGGATACATTTTGAAAAAAACTGGTTAGGAAAATAGGACAAAAATAAATCAATTTCACATAATATTTTAGGACCAGGAGGGAGATGCTATTTATGCAAAAAAAATGCAATTCCCACAACATTTTCCCCAGAGACCAGAAGTGCCTTAGCGCTGAACGTGTTAAGGGCTCTGTGGGAATTAGAAAAACGAAATTGAAAATAATTTGTTACCCCGTGCTCCCGTGTTCATAAAAGAAGTTAATGAAACTATAAAACTGATCCTTTGTAATTCTCATACATACAAACTGTTATTTGTTCACAGAGCATGAGTCGCCCGAGACCGATTCAACTCGCCTTCCGAACGAGACTGCAGTGCATTTTTGAGACATTTTGTGTGTAGATTAATATATTATACCTAATATTTTTTTCACGACATATACAACTAATTGTGATTTGAATATTTTTGCATGGGCTCCGTGTTTATCTAATATTGAATTTATAAAACGAATTTATATTTATCTATCGATGCGGGGGTCCAGTCAAGTATAAATGAAAAGAAAATATGCATTTATTCTCAATTTCCTCCTAAAAATGTCTGCGACCGCCATGGCCGGGCGTAATTTAAACTGATTTTATACTGCCATTTACTGAAGATGTATTCTCGTGCTTTAAGTGTTAAATCTGCTCAAGTGCTTTTAATGAAGTATCGTAGAATAAGAACGAGTCATAATTTTAACATTTCAACGTCGCGCTCGCTGACGTCGAACAACCGGCGCTGACAAGTCGACACTGCGAGACGAAACGCAAGTCTCGCAATGAACTGATCAT
Source organism: Teleiodes luculella (assembly GCA_948473455.1). Classification (NCBI taxonomy): domain Eukaryota; kingdom Metazoa; phylum Arthropoda; class Insecta; order Lepidoptera; family Gelechiidae; genus Teleiodes; species Teleiodes luculella. The sequence goes on from OX419585.1 coordinate 237,666, forward strand.
ATTTATTCTCATTCCGTATTGTCATTCCGTATATCATGTATTGTCAATAGGGTATTTGACAACATTAAAAATATACTATTGATTGTGGTCATCCTATCAGATAATAGCATAAAAAAGACATATACCACTTTATTTAAACTAAATAATGTGTAATTTTCGCATATATTACGAAATAAAATACAGAAAATGTTGAAATTTTATCTGTGACGTGAACGCTCTGTTATTGGTTGCAATTCCGGTGACGTCACTGGATAGTAAACGAGGATTCCTCTACTGACAATTGTATCAAATTGTATGTATTTCATATTTTCGGAGTCGCAATATTGGATCTTTTAGCTATTTGTAAAGTAATTTTTGATAAGTTTTATGACATGTGGCATATAATATATTCAAAATGGAACCAAATTTCGTGCGAGCCACCTACAACCTACACAAGATAGACGCTTTTAGGGGGTAATAGTCTTGACTAAGTTTGACTAGTTACGCATTTTAGTTTTTTACAGATTTCTCATGAATGGTCAGAAGGTGATGATGTTGGGTGGTTCTAAAAAGTATCTACTTACAGTTTTAATAGGTGCATCCTTTTTGTAATAAACACATTTATTTATACCTACCTATCACTTTCACAAAATAAAATTTTCACATACATTTTCAGTACAAAAAGCGCCAATTTCTTTCTTTCTTTCTGTTCATTATTTTTATTAATCTCCATTAGTAGGCAATGAATAAATTTGCTATACAGCCTAATCTTATATAGTATTTTATCTTTTGGTCCTGTTCCAAGTAACAAGAAAAAAGGGCTTAGTATAAAATAGTAACAGGTTTAGAGCCCCCCTTAAGTGGGAAATAAGGAAAAATTTTGTATTATAAGAGCTTTTTTATTTCTTTATTCAAATATTTGGTGGTCGCCAGCCGCTACCGCAGCGCGCTCGCTTCTCGCTCAGCTCATTCCGTGGCTCCGTGCTCTGTTATTGACACTGACCTGTCTTACTTAGGTAACCTATCAATCAATTTTTATTTAGCGGGGGGCTGCTGGATGCTAAATCCTATTTTTTTTGGCTGTATGGCTATTGCGTTTCTCTTATTTGTTAATGAAAATTAAATAATATGTAAAATCAAGTTGCGTTTTTACTCAAGATATACAAAACTGAAGACGTACATTTTGTATTCTCACTCGCACACAAGACAAGAATAAACAATAGTTACCTCTTGAAGACATACTATTACTCTTGATTTACTTAAAATACAACATACATAGGCAAAGATTTGCAACTGAAGACTAGACAGCATGGTCATTGACCTTAACCTGTTCGAAAGAACAAAAGAAAAAAAAACAAAGTTGCGTTTATAACCTCAAACAAAATGTATGAAAGATAACTAACAGTTTGTTTTGTAATAAAAAAGAATCTTTGCGTAGTCCACCAGAAAAACTTATTGTTATATTATGGTACGAACTTCTAGAAAGAATACCGCTGCATTATTATTTTACAGCTAACGATGGGGACCTGGTTAATAAGTACCACATCTTTTATCATTTGGGTTTCGTCGGAACAGAAAGGAACAGTTTGTGACTAATTACAGAGGTATTTGTACACCGTGGAACTACACACCATTTACCAATACGTCATGGCCATTTCATAGGTATTGGTTCTAAAACATAGTTATTTCATGATTTTTTACGTATTTATATTAGATACCTACACGTCATCCGCTGTATTTCAATTTGCGACAGACTTTGTTTACTATCCAGTGACGTCACACGTGTCAGATGACCGTTTTAGGCGTGATCTTCAAAATTTCAACTTTATCATTGATTTTCATTATTAAATACAGTAGATATCTCAGAAATATCAATGTAGCGTGCTTATTATGTGATGAAGAATAATTTAATACGATTTCCAAAAAGTAGTCAAATAGCCTATTGTAAATCTTTTACATTTACAAAGATAAAGTGATGTGAGCCGGCGGTGCTACCGTAGTACCGGCGAGTTAGAGTAAACCATGTTTGTACTTATTCAATTATTCTTTAATAAGCGTTCTCCAGACCTTCCAATTCGATCAATCCGTTCAATACTACAGTACAGAGGCTTTCGCACGATAATTTAATATTGAATCAGATCAAAATTAAGCTAATTATATTATATCGCACAATTTATCAATCATCGAAATAATCCTCGTATATAGGACTGACAAAATGTAATGCAACGTCGTGTGTTAGATGAAGCGTCTAAAGTTACGGCCGTGGTATCAGTTGTGTCGGTAGCATTGCTCGCATTGGAAACGAGGTCTGGAGACCATTTTTAGGTATTTAATCGTGCGAAGAATTTGAGCTTGTAAGTGTCACATTGTTTAGTATTTGTTGTTGGTTCGATATGGGAAGCAGGCACGCTGTAGTGTCATATTATTATTGTACGTAACGCCGCTGACTCGCGCGCCGCCGCCGCCACGCCGCCATTACTACGATACTTTGCAGTTTCCTGCTTTGTTTGTAATATTCCATCCACGGTTTCGTAACTCTTTAAAGTTAAAAAAAATATCAAACGCCATAAAGTCATGTAAGTAGTAGTATTGTCGACTTATATCACACGATGTTAACCGTCAGAATGAAACGAAATATAGCAAGCAATGCAAGAGTATGGTTTAAAATGGCGTAGGTATTTACAGTGGTTTTTATGCAAAATTCCTTATTTTCAATTGTGATGTAAATGAGGGTTGCAGCCTGCGACTGGCAGGATATGAAATAACCGCTTAAGGAAAATTAAGATTCGTGAGCAATGAAGAATGATCGTTCAGTCAGGTATAAAAACGTTGAAGGATCGTGGGCGTTCGCGGATAATGTTTACACGATGAGGTGAACATTAACGAGTAAGATGGGTTCATTCCGAGGGAAGTGATGGTGGAGACTACTCGTAGTAAACAATCGACGACACATTTACAGCGGCGCGCAGGTCAGCGTAGCGCCCTTGCCAATGCCTAGTTATACGTTACGCATATTATGACATTAGGTTTTATTATATGGATATTGATACAAGGTATATTTGTATTCTTAGCAGTACCCTAACGACGAGTCATTTAGTTGCCTTTCTATGATGGCTATAAAACTATTATGACCATGTCATTGTAATAACTTTGGCTCAGCGCTAGGGGAATAAATGACATTGTTTCTTATGACAAGCTTAGGTTATATTTAGATAATTTATATTATGACATTGTGATGTCCACATGTGGGTACAAACGCTAAGCGAAGCAGGCTGTTAAGCCATATAGGGGTTGCGCGGTGTGTTTTATTAATATTACTTATGTTTTGAAATCGATAATGGTTACTAGCTGATGCAATCGCTTAATATGGTTTATTTTTATATAAATTGTTTGTTATTTATTTTAGGGTTGATTATAAAGCTATCTTATGAGTTTTGTTTAGTTGTTGCTGGCCGCGCCACCCCACTCGTAGTCGTATTGTGTATCGTATTAATGCTGAAATGGCAATAAAAAATACACCAAACCACTGTCTTTTATTTTCGTCGATTGAGAATTAATTTAAGGTATCTATCATACTAGTACTACTTATGATATATTTTTATGGAAATAAGGATTAATAAACATGCGGTTAACTGCCAAAATTTGGAGCAGCCGGCGGCGCGGCGTTCTGAAGTTATGTTATGCGCGGTCACAGAATGAATTGATTATTGGCTGGACAACAACGCCCTTGGGATATTTATTCAAAATGCTTTGATTGTTGTTTGTTATGTCAAAAATTCGTTCACAGACTATTCGAAAATCGCCCGCCCGCCGCGGCAAAATTTGTTTTCAGTGAAAATGGCATTAATAGAGCTGCAAAGCGATCCGAATACTATACATATACCTACTCTTAAATAAGAGACATAATAATTGATCGACAGTCATTCGCACCATGCCAAAATCATTATTGTTATTCTAAAATTAGCATAACTACATGGCGACGACTGCATGTACCATCTAACGTGCGTGTTATGTTGTCATGAATTCTTTATTTGGAAATCCCGTTCCCTTGTTCCTTCCCCTACCAATGGAAATAACTGCGCGCGCATTGCGATACTACTACTGCCAATCACACTCACGCACGACACGCACGAACGACTAGCGCTATGTAAAGCTGGGTATCGACTTCGTGCGGAAAACCATCGAACCTTTGGCTCTTGCGGCAAACCTGGAAGCCGAGTTGGCTGGCTCGCGCGGCAGCACACACAGTCCCTATCCATAAGCTGGGCACAGACGGTCAGTTTTTCGCGTCAGTCGAGACATAAAACTGTGGCGTCGCTCCTCAGTTTTACGTCTGGTTTTAGGCCAACTGGAATTCCCCACAGACTGGCGTAAAACCGGCACTTCAGTTTTCGTTCGGCCGGGCTAGAAAGCGCACGCGTCTACTCACCGAAAACAAAAAAGAAATCAATGTATGAAAGAATGGCTTAAAAAAGGGAATCAAATTATCAAATAAAATTATCGCTAGAACCACCTACAATAATTATAATTACTTACTACAAACAAGTAATTAATAAAAATAATAAAATATAGGTATAAATAAATAATAAAATAAAGGAGAAGAAGGAAGAATATATATAAATATATTAAACACTAGCTTTCCGCCGCGGCTCCGTCCGCGTTAACAGTTTTTTTTTTCCGTGGGAATGGGAATGAATAATTTTCCCGCGGTAAAAGGTAACAGTACGCAGCACATGCGGCTGGACATATTGACCTTGAGAGCGCCTGTATTCCGTAACAGTAAAAGCGAGTTTCGTAGTGCAAGTGTCTAGTGGCTATGTTCTTGCCCAAGGTCTATTCTTTCTTTGTGCTAACTCCGCCCGCTTTAACAATTTTTCCCGTGGGAATGATAATTTTCCCGCGGTAATTTTTTAGGAATAGGTACCTATTTCAGGTAATTTATTTATATTGAAGTTATAGTACGGATCTTTGAGTTTAGTCATTACAAAAATACAAATCTTTCCCTTTTATAGTATTAGTGTAGATAATCGTCTTTATGCGTATTACCGGGGACGCCGCCATCAACAAAACTACCACTTACATAACAAACGACATGCTCGAGCGGCTGCTGCTGCGAGCGAACTGGCGAGATTGGAGTGACGATTCCACACAGACGGTCAGTTTGGCGCGACGCGCCGCCCAGAGCCGCGCTGGATTATGGTAGCCCCGGAATCCTTTCCGTGGCGCGCCGTCAGTTAAAACTCTGGCGTGGCGATTCGGCACAGACGATCAAATTTTGGAGCGACGCCGCGGTTTTAAGTCAGAACTGACGCGCAAAACTGACCGTCTGTGGCCACCTATAGATTAGTGCACAGCTGCCCTGCCGCGCGGGCCAATGTTGTTGGATGGTTTACCGCGCGAAGTCGATACGCAGCTTATACAAGGATAAATGTTTCTTCAAAATTCCGTACAAATTTTTTATTTTATTTTACTCAGAGCCACTTCTGGTAAAGCCACAAGTAAAGCAGTTTTTTCATTTTGATTTGGGTATTTTCACAGGGTATTTTGCAACTAGTGCAATGCAACGCAATCAATTAAGCACCTATTTCACGCACGGGAAAGGAGACTGAAGACGAAAGGAACGCAGTTATGCGTTAGAATGAGATACAAATACACCGCGCTCACTCTTGCGCATAACTGCGTCCCTTTCGTCTTTTGTCTTTGGCTACCGTGAAATACCTGCTGCCAATCTTTTTTTCATGGTCTATGGTAGACAGACTTGCTTGCTGCTGTCAGCTGAGCGAAAAGTCAATACAACAAAAAAGAGAGTTATTATTAATCATCCTTTTGTGAATCAATTAAGGAAAATGGACTAGTATTTTGGGCTCATTATTTGTACTGTTTGTGGCTGGCTGAAGATAGTATATCAATGGGATCGCGTTCTTTCGAGTAAATCAATCATCTCCGTGTTGATGCCGTGACGTGACGTTTCTGCAGGTGTGAACTATTGAAACCCGCACGGTTTTGTGTAATATCGTATCGTCGAAAATGTGAATTGGTGAAGGTCAAGTAGCGTAGCCAATTACTTCATATTCTCAGCTCAGTGTCGGTCGACGCGCAGCGGCGTTTACGTAACACCGACCCTAACGCGACGCGCGCACCGCTGTCGCTGCACGCACGGTTATTGTAGGATTCGGAAGACCAAGACCAGACAAGATGTTGGCGCGTGCGGCTGTTCGCGCGGTCGCGGCCTCGGGCCCTGGCCTGAGGTCTACGGGCACCTGCAGCGTAGTGCAACCACCGTGTTTGTACGACTTCAACGTGAGGAATGAACCGATCCTTCAATACCGCGGAGGCAGCGCAGAGCGTTTCTTGCTGCAACAAGCGCTGGAACAATCGGCGCAAATCACCGAGGAAGTCCCTATAGTGGTTGGAGGCGAGTTAATCCGCGAAGGCCCACCACAGTTTCAGGTGATGCCACATAACCACAGCAAAAAGATCGCGCAATTTTACTATGCGAGCGAAAAGACTATCCAAAAAGCAATCGACGTATCTATTGCCGCGCAGACCTGCTGGGACCGTGTGCCTCTTCAGGAGCGCATCCGCATCTGGACGTGCGCCGCCGAAATGATGGCCACTGCCTGTCGTCAGCATCTGAACTCTGCGACTATGCTGGGACAGTCAAAGACGGTCATCCAAGCTGAAATTGATTCAGCCTGTGAACTTATTGATTTTTTCCGGTACAACGTTTTCTTCTTGAAGGAAAATACGAGATATCAACCTTATTCTGAAAATCCTAAAGAAACACTGAACACAATGCGTTTCCGTGGAATCGACGGGTTCATTGCTGCGATAAGTCCTTTCAACTTCACAGCGATCGGCGGCAACCTAGCGTTCACCCCTGCCCTCATGGGCAATGTCGTGCTGTGGAAGCCCTCGGACACCGCGATTCTCTCCAACTGGCGCATCTTTAACATCTTGCGTGACGCAGGGCTGCCCGACGGCGTCGTAAACTTCCTACCGGCTGATGGGCCAACATTCGGTAAGGCGATCACAAAATCGCAACACCTCGCCGGTATCAATTTCACCGGGTCCGTGCCCACGTTCAACTGGTTGTGGCGCGAAGTCGGTCAGAACCTCAACACTTATCGCAACTACCCGCGACTCATTGGAGAATGCGGCGGAAAGAATTACCACTTCGTACACCCGACGGCAGACATCGAAACCGTCGTGTCGGCAACTATCCGCTCCGCATTCGAATACTGCGGGCAGAAGTGCTCAGCGTGTAGCCGTATGTATGTACCGAAATCACTGCACGGCCCCATCGTTCAGGGCCTGCTGCGCGAGCGTGAGAAGCTGAAGGTTGGCGATGTCCAAGACTTCTCGGTATTCATGGGAGCAGTCATCGACGCGAAGGCATTCGATCGCATCACCGGATATATTAACGATGCCAAGAAGAATCCTAAAAACAAGATTCTCGGTGGCGGCCAATACGACAAGTCTGTAGGTTACTTCATACAGCCGACTATAATCGAGACGACAGACCCGCTCGACAAGCTGATGACCGAGGAGATCTTTGGGCCGGTTCTCACGATCTACACGTACGAAGACCAGTTCGTGATGCACGCCCTCGATCTGGTTGGTTCCAGCACTAAGTTTGCGCTGACTGGTGCCGTGTTCGGGCAGGACATGTGTTTCTTGCAGTTGGCCTACGAGCAGCTGCGCTACACGGCCGGTAATTTCTACATCAATGACAAGTCAACCGGGTCGGTGGTGGGCCAGCAGCCGTTCGGCGGCGGGCGCATGTCGGGCACCAACGACAAGGCGGGCGGGCCCAACTACGTGATGCGCTGGACGTCGCCGCAGTCCGTCAAGGAGACCTTCGTCCCGCTGCGTGACATCACCTACCCCTACATGAACGACTAGTCTCACTCGACTCCTCACGGATCTGCGACGACGGTCCTCCTCGGACCGCACTTCACGTAAGCTAATATGAATGTTCCCTTATTGTTACTGAATTGAACAATAATTAGGCTTGATAAGCGATGTTAGTAGATTATGAAGTTATGTTAGAGAAATCTAAATCCTCTTGTTTTCAAAAAGTATTATTTATGTTTAATTTCAGCTAACCATTAATATTATGTATGTTTAATCTTAAAAACCAGTAGGTAAGTAATCTCAAAAATTATTGTATACCTACATATGGTTAGATATGTAGCCTGTTTGTACAATAATTGCTCTCAGCAAGTTAGAGATGTCATAATTGTCATAAACATACATAATCAGATGATATTAATTAGAATAAATGTTGTTTACACTTGCAAAATTAATGATAGATAAGTAATAATGTGCAGTGCAGTAGGTGAATGTTATTAGGATTTAAAAAATACATAATAGAATGTACCTTAGCGTCGCGCGCGGCGTCCCCGGCCGGACTGGGCGTAAGGCGTTATCGCGGCATATCGGGCTGGTATTTACACACGTTTATCATTCATATCTACAGTTGACACAAATTGATCCCTCAGTCTCGTTGCTTTTCTATTCTCTGGAGCACATCTCTACTGCATTTAACTGTTTTCACATCCATAATCTATTTTTAAAAGTATTTCTACCTTGTACTGGTTCTTGCTAGCTAATCTTTTTTTTGTACCATTTAGTATTTATAGTAACAATCTGTTGTTTTGTTATGTAAGTTTTTTTTTAATAGTACACTTTGTGTGCATATGTTCCTGTATCCATTATGTTGGTTTGACCGACAATTATTTTGATTTTACTACGTATTTACATAATATTAATTTATCCAATATTTAAATATAATAAAATTATGCTGTATGAATAAGTTGTATTTTTTAGTAATTAGGTACATGTTAGGGACATGTTATAAATAACAAAAAACAGATCATGCTAGAGAGGGCAAAAAGAAATGGGTGCCGACTAATACTCATAACAAAATGGGAGGCACTGCATAAAAAAATAATATAATTTTAGGAAATAAAAAAATAGTTTTAAAAGTTATTGCAAGAAGTCAAAATACACATTGCAATGTGGGCCCTATTTTAATTGGACTGGTAAAGAATCAACAAAAGAGTGAACGGTCAAGAAATGATGAATTAGGAAAAATAAGAAGGGAATTGACCTTCCATACTATTAGGTGCAGGTGACTTTCAGAGCATTTCCACTCCTTAGCAATCATTTTTAAGTGCTAGCTATGTTGTCTTTTATTTTCTACTAGCTTTTCGCCCGCGTTATAAGTTTTTTCTGTAGGAATAAGGACTTTTCCCGTGGTAAAAGGTAGCCTATATTCCTTCAAATTTGATCAAAGTCAGTTTCGGATCTATTCAATTATTAGGAATATTTTTTACATCTTGGGTTAGGTACATTATTGGAGTTTTAGTAAAGATACCTTTTTTATAAAATAACTAGCGACCCGCCCCGGCTCCGCACGGGAAAATGGTTATTGTGGGTTATCCTTCAGTATATTATGCATGTATTATACATATAAACCTTCCTCTTGAATCACTCTATCTATTAAAAAAAAACCGCATCAAAATCCGTTGCGTAGTTTTAAAGATTTAAGCGTACAAAGGGACATAGGGACATAGGGACATAGGGACATAGGGACGGAGAAAGCGACTTTATTTTATACTATGTAGTGATAGTGATACAATACAATAGCTATATTAGCTATATAATAGCTTATATATGTACATGTATTTAGTCAAATAAATATTGTTGTCTTATGTTACACGGAAAATAGTGTACCTAGCTTGCCAACAGTGAAAGAATATTTGGAATCGGTTTAGTAGTTTCAGAGCCTATCACAAAAATATATCCCGCCACGCCAATTAATTACCTGTACCAATAAAATTGAATTTATTTATTATTAGCTTTTGAGCCCGTTACTAAGTTTACTCATTTATAGATTGCATAAGTTAGCCATACCAATATTTCAAAATACAACACAAAACAAGTAGGTAAGTACAATACATAACTATGAAAAGTTTATGAATGAAAATATTAATTTTATCAAATAGGTAAATACAAAAGTAGGTTTATGGATATTACAATACTTACTTGGCTAGTGTTTAAACTTCAAACTGCCGCTTCTTCAGATTTCTGTTAATTTGCTTTTAAAAGCTGTTTATCATCTTCTCAATTAACTGTCTATGAAACGTTATATTGTAGGAAACACTGAGCATATAACATATAACCACTGGTAGGAAAGTTAACATCTCAATACCTACTTATTCATTTAGATTATGATTTTAGCTATCGATGCTCATTCAGCTTTTGAAACGATTTTACAGAGAGAGAAACGAACTTTACTAGCGCCAAATAAATTAAAAGAAGTTAGAATGAGATACAAAATCACCGCGCTCACTCTAACGCTTTTTTGTTTAGGTCTGCTACTAGTCAATAGATGGCGCACCGTGCTTTGCAACGATCTCAAAATTGAGGCTAAAAATTGGGTCATGAGTAGATGTCTTTATTTGTAGCCATGAATGTAATGGTTTATTTCTCTTTTTAGTTTCTTGAGAAAGGCATCGAAACAGAGTCCAAGCAGTCAAAATGGTTGAATACCTATATCTTTTGTCTTTTGACAACAAAACGACCGACTGAGCGGACTGAGTGAGAGGCAAAAAATAAAAATTGCGCTTGCACGCATGCATTGCATTTGCCAGTAATTTCTAGAAGGAAAGAGGATTTTCTTTCTCAATACTCCTTAGATGTAGATAATTACAGATCGAACTATTGTAATTCTTTCATAAATACGTTTATAATGTCCAACGTGTTCGGTTTGATAGTCTCCGGCCGTCTGGTAAGTGAAAAACCTTATAATTTTATATTGTTTACAAAATTAACTTTGCGTACTTGTAATATATGCATGTGTATTTCAAAATAGTCAAATGTTAGCGATTATAGCGATCTATTGGTCATACTTTTCTGTCAGAAGCACTCATAAAAAATGCTTACAAAGAAAATTAACCTCCGACCGGTAACCACCAGGTAACCATGCTCGCTGGTCTGAAGTTGACTCTCTGACGCAAATAACATCCAGATTAAATATACCAGTCTTCTTTCATATCTTATCACAGAAAATCTGTTTAACACCAATGTGAACTTTACTTTGTGTAACATAATCGTTGTTATATGGGTTGGCTCGTTTTGCCATCCTTTGCTTTGTGGATATTACTTAGCTTAGACTTTATCAAGCTATGATCAGCTTTGTCTAGATTATTTCATTTACTCATACCATGGGCGTTGTGATCCTCATTATGATAAATGCTTAAAAGATGGCATGACAAACTTTCCAGGTGCAAACAGACTTCACACCACTGACAGAGACACAGTTTTTAATAACAATTCCGGAGGCAGACAATATCAACCATGCAGTGGTGTTCCTGACTGGGGCGTCGCCGCTGCCGCCCGGCACCGCGGGCATGGTATACTGGTCGTGGCCAGACCCCGCGGCGCCGCCCAACTGGCAGCTCCTCGGACACATCTCCAACGCTAAACCCTCGGTTATATTCAAAATAAGCAATTTAAAGAAGTTGCATGAGTTAACTGGTAAGGCTCTGTTATAAAAAACACAAAAAATCTGCCAAATGAATAGTATTATGATTTTTGTTTCGTTGTTGATTTTTTATTTAAGTCAACTATATTCTAAAATAATAAACCTATTTTACCTCAATCTCAGAAAATATGAGGACAGGAATAAACAAAATGTAATGGAAAGTACTAGGCTATACAATTCTGTAATAATTATAATTTATTGTGTTTCAGCGGAAAACAAATTCATGGGGACATTTGGGCAACAGCAAATCTGCCACAATGCCCAAATAGGCATTTCTATAGAACCAGAGGCCAACATCCAGCTGTTAGAATCTTCTGTGGTAAGAATCCTTTAAAGTTAACAAAATGAAATGATGACAACTTTTTAAAATGAATTAACCAAAATAGTTCATAATTAATTCATTTGATATCAATTCATCTATTATTCATATAACTAGGTACTTGTTTGAATGAATGATAACAAGAAAAAAAATCAATTAAAAAGTATTAATACCAGCTAAACTGTGCTACTCTCTTCACCTTCATAGAAATACTAGCTTTCTGCCCGCGTTAACAATTTTTCTCGTGGGAATAAGGTATTTTCCCGCGGTAAAAGGTAGCCTATATGTTATTCCAGAGTGTCAGCTAACTGCATACCAAATTTTATTAAATTTGCTCCAGCAGCCGTCTAAACGTGAAGAAATAACAAACATACACACTCACAAACTTTCGCCTTATAATAGTTAGTGCGATGAATACTTAGTAAAATTATTGAAACATTTAACTATTACATCTTTGTTTCACCAAATACTTTTTGAAGAACTTATTACAATATTTCAGGCTCAGCAGCAAGAAGACTATGTGACATTCGCTCAGAAAATGTTAGAGAATCTTGTGAACTTCGTAGCATCATTCTCACTGACCCAGGACCAGATGACTCCAACACCTGGCGTGCTTTACATCCCGCTGAGTACGCTACAGACGTGGTATCAGAACTTTGAGAGGCGGTTGCAGCAAAACCCTAACTTCTGGAAGAATTAATAGTGAATTTGTGTGAAGACTATGAAAATGATTGATTAACCATATTTCTTGAATGCAAGTGCACACAATAGCCCTGATTGAAAGTCACACTCTAGGTCGATGCACTCTAGGCAATATGAGATGTTGTTTATTCTAATATCAAGGTGTAGCTATTTGTCAGCGCCAAACGTAAATTTGTGTTCTGACGCACAGTCTAGAAGTCTAATCAACAAATTTAGAAGAAAAGAAAAAGCCAAATTCAATATTTTATTTATAGAAACCCTGCCAACATTTCTTTTCTCTTATATGGCAAGGATGCTAAGTGAGCTTATATTGGGAAGTGGGACTTCCAGAATCAGGGCTAATTAACCCTTTAACGGGCAGAATACTTTTTATTTGATATTCCGATTTTTGATGTTGCATGATCTTTAGGGTCCTTCAAAGATCCTTAAAACTGAAAATTTGACTAGTTCCGTATTGTAGTTTTTTTTGTAGGGGGTGGCTACATTTGCAGCCGTGACCGTTTAGGGGATAAGCACAGTGGCTACATATGTGCCTACCGATCGGTTAAGACAAAATTTATTATTTTGGAAGTAAATAAATATATCTAGTTTTGTTTGAAAAATACATGTAATATTTTTAAATTAACGGTACAATAAAACTCGGTCTTATTAAAGTCATGAGTAACATGCATACATAATCAGAAATCCTCCTTTACTTCGCTGCAATGCAACTGACGAGGATTGAGGAATACAAGGTTCACTTGACGATGATGCAGGACAATTTGAAGTGTCTAAAGGGTGTTCGTGAGGATCCTGGGGCCGGATACGAGAAGAATTTATACTTAGAGGTAGAATATCTTCATGATCTGAATCCCCACCAATATCCGAATTTTCGGCCAGACCGTCGTCGATTCCAGCCATCATAAGCTCGAAATCGTCGTCCTCCATCCTTCCCAAATTGAGATTTTTTTTCTAGACATCTGAAATAAAACGAAAATTGATAATAAACATGTCTAGGAATAATAATCAAGTAAAATGTAGCATCCTTACCTACCAACTCATCGCAAAATAAAAGCTAAAAAGTTTTTTGAATGTAACCCTCCATCTTTGGCACACAATATTATCTTTTTCCAAAACAACTATAGAATTTCAGTGAAATTATTTAAATATTTACTGTTTCTGTTGTTAGAAAATAATACACATATATTGATTTATACTAAAAATAATTTACTAAAAATAAACAAATTGAGTCATACAAATCTAAGCGAATCCTTGACGAACCAAGATGATCATATTTAGGACATAATAACTTTTTCCTGAACAGTATTATAGGGGAAATTTATATTCTAAATTAAAGCTAAATAACTAAATAATTAAAATACATACCGTTGATCACTTGAATATCCGTATTTTCACTAAAAATATTATAAAATTGTTAGAACCGATGCAGTCGTCCGCATCGTCAGCACTGAATGGACCGAAGGCACATATGTAGCCACCATTTTTTGGCGCCACTGTGGTAAATATGTTCTAACTTCAGGTTGGTGGTGTCAATTGTGCACTGCGCCCGTTCAAATACTACGATAATATAGCATAAAGATCATTTTAAATCTCAAAATTGCATCATTATCGTCCTTACCGTCGGACTACTTTGGTGGCTACAATCGCCATACAAATTTTCTTGTGCCCTATAAAGGGTTAATTAACAATTATTACATGGTAAATAAGTTAAAAGTGAATACTTACTTTTTAATGCTTTGAATTTCATAAGATCTTTGCAACCAAAGGAATAGAATTGTCCCAGTTATCTATTGATGCCGTATTTATTTGTGTGTGATTTGATAAAAGCACTGTTGCAGCTGACACACTTTTGTTATTATGTGGAATGTATGTGGTTAATGATTTCACCCTGATTTCAGGGTAGACTCGAGCCCCTTGGTGGGGTATATATGAACTGTTAACAATATGATTAAAGACTAGTGCCTGTGTTAGTCAAAGGCTCCCAACTAAATAATTAAAATCTGCTTATGAAATTATGTAAAAGTAGACATTTAAAAGGATGTACTACTTGAAGCAGGGTGCTTAAAATTGATTACTGGGTCTCAGGCAACTTTAATAATTTTCCCTTATTTATGATAGAGCCAAGAAATGTGTTACATTCTAAGTTCTAACGCTTGCCACCTATAAATTGCGAATAAAAAATGTATCGCGTAAAATATGTTTTACGAATATAACATTTAAGTATATCATGTTTTATAGATATTGTATAGCACAATGCTTTGCTATGAAAATCTGTGTACCAATGCAGATGAACAATTAATTTAGGTGACGGCGTGACGCTTTATATCTATATAAAGTAGTGTGATCCATAACATGTGCATTGCCATCTAATAATAATAACAATGTTAGTAAATAACCATCCGTTCTTATCTTGGGTCTTTCTTTCGTCTTTATTCACTATACAATTAGAAGAACTGCTCTTGTAACAGAGAGTATCAGTTTTATTTAAAAAACTGGTATAGCTATAAACTCAAAATGAAGTGAAACGCACTTTGCATTCAACTCGCGCGCGAACTGTATACATGTGTTCGTAAACGATCTGTAAATTTGGTGGTATTTCAATGAACTGGACATGTTTTTAGTCCCAAGTTACCATACACAAACAAACTCATCTTGGTCACAGACATGTGAGACGACATCGTGACAGCACACATTTTACTGCAAGTAGTTTTTTTATTTAGTAGGTATTTGGCTCATTACTGCGCGCGGAGAGCTGTGTCAGACTCTTACGAAGCATGTAAAGCCTGACCATAGAAATAAGAAACCTGCAGGGGGGGCGCCACATGTATATTTTACGACTATGGCAACAATTTCCCTTATAAAATTAGTTCCATTGAAATTCCGCAATATGGCGAGGTTTCTTATTTCTTTGGTCGGGCTATATAATTGTATTATGTGAATTGAACTGAAGTGGTGGTCGCTTTCATGTGTAACATAGCACTGACTATTGTCCCCCCCATGGGTTTGACTTAATCCAGGGCTTTCATTCAGATCAGTATGAAATTAATATTACACACAAGATGAGTTCAAAAATATTTATATATTGCTAAGTAAACTGATTTTTAATTGTAACATGAACGTTTTTTATTTCTAAAACCTTGTTGTGGTCTGTCGGAAGTCGGAACAAGAAAACGACAACTCAATGTGAAACTTTAAAAGAAAAAGGCAACGAGAGAGTAACGAGCACTACAACATTTTAATCAGATTAGAATACAGTGTTTTTAAAACCTGGCGGAGGATAAGTAATTTTAAAGCCCGACCAGAAAAATAAAAATCCTCGCCATGTTGCGGAATGTCAATGGAACCAATTTTATAGTGAAAATTGTTAAACAAAAATATGCATGTGGCGCCCCCAGAGCAGGTTTTTAATTTTTCTGGCTTTAGTTTTTAGTGTATTTCGAAAATCCTACTTACGCCATCTGTCGGTGAGTTCCTGTAATAACCTGATTTATAAAATCTTAGGCAGATATTTCACTAGCGACGAAAAGGGACGCAGTTATGCGCAAGAGTGAGCGCGGTGTATTTGTATCTCATTCTAACGCATAACTGCGTCCCTTTCGTCTTTTGTCTTCGTCGTCGCCAGTGAAATACCTGCCTTACCCGCATTCTACTCAACAAACAGTCTAGCAAAATATAAATTCTGCTCTGGGGCGCCCCATGTATATTTGTTTCTGGCCGAACAATTCGTATTTATAAAATTATCCATTGAAATTCCGCAATATGTCGACCAGGTTTTATTCTCGTGGGTTTTAAAATTTTAATTTTTGCTCACGGACGTAAATGCGTGTTGTTAGAGGCGTAAAAAATCGCAAATTTAATCAGATTTATTTATAAAATAAAAATGAAAAACGCTGTTACAAAAATATTTTTTATTGCAAAAAGTTAATAACAAATTGTAACAAGATGATAACTACCGAACACATTGGTAAGGCACTGTTCACATCAGCCCTCGGAGGCTGCCGCTATAATATCAACTATTTTGTACTCGATATCAAACTTAAAAGTAATCAGAGATCCACATAGAAACTAATAAAAGAGATCGTAGTAGGTAGATTGACTTATTTTGTAGACCCGTCCAAACGTCTTTGAACATCAAATATACATAGACAAGTACACACTACATGCGTTTTATCGGACGGTTCCGGTACTTCCAAATTTTTAACATAATAGCGATCTTGATCTAGTTTCTAGATACGCAGTACTTAACTAAACTACACTGTAGCTCTTTTTTATTGACTTACCTACGCTCGTGTCGTAAAATCTACGTATAAAGCGTTGTCCTAATAGAACGCGATTACGCGATCATCGCGCGATTGTGAAATGTATGAAGAAATCGTTCTATCGCGCGATCGTCTATTAGTAGGACACATATTCGACTTCAATATGCTTGATCGCGCGTTCGTACGAGTAAAATTCGCGCGAACTTACGATGATCGCGCATTCGCGTTCTATTAGGACAACGCCTCAAGCGTCCCCGTCTTTACGGCGCGGCGCGGCGCGGTGCGTCACGTCACGGTACGGTGGCACTAGCCTGCCTAGGCACCGCGCCGCGCCGGAGACATGGGGACGGGCTCGAACGTTTATATCAGGGAATTTATATTTAGAAATCCAGAGGGCATGTCAATATCCAAGATCAATCTACATACTTCGATCTCTTAAAACAAAATGTCAACAAAAATGCGTATACTCAGCACGCGCTGCCCTCACGCGAACATTGGCACGGCGCGACCGCTGCTGCTTCGACCGGGGCAAACGTAAACAGCTACTTACAACTACAAAACAAACTTAAACAATGCTACCGTGATCCGCTTCCAGTAATACAAAGTAATACAAATATTTATTTCCAATGCATAACTAATTGTGAGCCTTATTATATTTATCACAATGACTAATGTAACTTAACCTAATATTTTCTCAAAATTTTAAATTTTGACCTTATTATTCAAACAATCTCAGCAGCATAATATAACACTTATTTTAAATGGTAACAATTTTCACTATCCACGTGATACGCATTACAAGTTTACATTTACCCTGGTCAACAATGGCCCCGATACACACACACTGCTAAACCTAACAACAACAACAACAACAACAACAACAGGAGATGAACTAGTACAACCAACAGGAACCGAAACAACATAATATTATATTCTATTATAAATTATAAAATCAGTGTTAGCAATAATGCATTAATTATAAATTATATATAACCAATAGAACTGATTTGTGTATTTAAATATTTAGGAAAAGACAGATTTTGGGTTTCGCAACAAATAATAATTGTTTAATTGACCCAAGAAGGGCAAAAAGATATGACTATTATTAGTAGATGTCAGTATAAAAATCTCATACTTTTAGGTTGTCTCAAATTAAGCAAAAACTATTATCATCTCCTATCCTTATATCTAATCATCTCATATCCCTATAACTTGTAAATAACGAAAGACCTTTGAAATGAGGTTCAGTGTGTGATTGGATAGGGGCCAATAACTTCTTATATTCCATAAATTAAAAGAACAAATGAGAATATTTGCCGCCCGAAGGCATCACAGCTGTCGCGTTATTCTCTTAACACAATATCATACACCAGTATTTGATACACAACAAATAATAGTTAAGTGACTCTACTATAGTTCTGCTCGCGTCTTTACGAATAATAACTTGGTTACGTATCTATCTGTATAAAGCACACATATTGGGTTAGTATTCACAGACGTGATGAGAGCGACAACATCACTGTTATTTACGTAGTATAATAGTTACTCTGTGCTGTTATCGACTAATAAGCCTATCGAGTATTCCTATAGAAATAGATCTTGTGACGTCACATGGCCTATATGAGGCGAAATCATTAATTAAATGGGA
>OX419585.1:256326-317218 GCA_948473455.1 Teleiodes luculella
TGGAAGTGCGGCATGCTGTTTAAGGATGGTGTTCATAATAAATAACTGTTAGCACTTTACAAGACTTATATAAGAGGTCAGTGGGGTAGAGGAAAGGACGAGAACTGGCCACTTTTAGAATAGCTCTCTGAGCTCTTTCAACAGTAACAGTAAAAACAACATTGAAAAGAATACAGTGTGGTGTGAGTGAAATAGGTAAATGTATTCACCTCTTGTTCTCTCTGTCGTAGAGGAAGTTGCTAGGCTTCACATCTCGGTGGATGACTCCGAATGAGTGCACGTGTTTGAGTGCCGTGAGCAGAGCGCGCATGTACTCGCGAACCTCGTCCACTGACATGTCTGACATGTATTCCTGCAAACAACAAAATTCAACTTGAAACAATAATAAAGTCATCTTTACTCAACACAATACAAATTATTCTGTGCTTGAGTTTTAGATTTAATTAGCAGATAGCAGCTTTTTACCTGCGGCTGTACTTGCGTTAACAGGTTTTCTGTGGGAATGAGGTTTTTTACCCACAGTAAAAAGTAGCCTATGTATTATTCGGATGTATAAGCTATATTATTGTAAGGTTTTATTAAAATCTGTTCAGTAGGTTTTGCGTGAAAGAATAACAAACATCCATACATTCATCCATCCTCACAAACTTTTGCATTTATAATCTTATATATAATCTTATATATAAAAATGAATTGCTGTTCGTTAGTCTCGCTAAAACTCGAGAACGGCTGAACCGATTTGGCTAATTTTGGTCTTGAAATATTCGTGGAAGTCCAGGGAAGGTTTAAAAGGTAAGAAGAAAAAAAAAAAAAAAAAAAAAAAAACAACGCGGGCGATTAGCCGCGGGCGGACAGCTAGTTAGTAAGATAAAACAGTTAACTATCAACACAGCCATTTAAAGTTACTGCAGAGTGAGGCAAAGAAAATATAAAATTCACAAGTATTATTTTTGGCCTGTGTTCTATTGGCTTTGGTTACTTCAGCTGAAATATTGGTTTTATTATAAGATCAAAGTTGTATGATGATTGAAGACATTTCATTTGTCTTATATAAATGAATTTGTTCAGTGTTTAAAAATATATAATAGCATGAATAAAAAAGTAACTTACTGAGAACTTTCTATGAGGTATATACGGCATTACAAAAACTATGGTGTCAAAATGTCTAAGGCATAAATCCACTCCTATCACATTATTCTTGCCTCTGTAACCGAAAACAAAATATAATATTTTAAAAGACAACAGTTAAAAATCTAAAAGTAAATTTAAATCAAATGAAGTACTGATTACAATTCAACCATGAGCTTGTCAGGCTACCCACTACAGCCTAAAGCAACATACTGAAATGAAACATGTTACCCGATATCACGCAAGCAGCGCAACTCGTGTTCGATCCTGGCGGGGTGGGCGGTAGGCACGAGGTGTTTGAGCGCGAACCAGCGGCGCTGCGCGGGCGCCACCCCGCTGTGCGCGCGCAGCGACCCCAGGTATACCGAACTAAATGTGCCCTCGCCGATCTTCCGGTGCACCGAGAAGATCTTGTCCAACTTCGGCAACTTCTGAAGCAACTCCTTGATCTGCAGCCCTGGAACGTGCGGAGTATATGATCATGATGATGATTAAGACATCATGGATCTAGCGAAGAAAATAACACGACCTCTAAATGTACTGCATAACCTATTGTAGGTTATGGTATCATGGATGCATTTAAATTATCAGTTTTTAAAAGTACTCACTTTCAGCTTCATCTTTAGGGCAGATGGACTGATCTTCATTTTTCTTTTTGTTGGTTTCATTGCATTCGATCCTACGTGTCTGCAAAATTTCATTTGTGACTTCATTCTGCACTTTGGCACTTATTACCCTACTTCTGGACATAATTTATAGAACTAAAGATCATATTTCTCCTAAACTAACTGATAAGGATCACATAAATCATCTTAAACTCGAAAAACAAAACCGAAATGAAGTAAAACAAACTTCCATTTGAAAGAAAAGCAGTCGAGATTCGAGATTTTGCTCACGACGCACGAATCATGACAGAAAGAAAAGAAAGAAAGAGACTACCTACCAAATTGTTTTTTTTTTGCGTTTTTGCGTCATGTCATGCGGTTAGCCTATAGCCACAAACAAAAAGTGGAGAAACGAAACGCGATTTTCTGAACTAAAAAATGTTTGATTGACTTTTCTCGTACACGAACACGCACGCACGCACGCACGACACACGATCAATCATATTCCCGAATCCCGATCAACCAATCAGTACCAAACTTCACCGGACCACCGGATAGTATTTGTAATTTCTGTATGGTGCCCACCCATGTGCCACCGGACATAGTGCAATGTGAATGTGTGCTATGTGTGTGTGTGAGTGTGGTTGTGTGTGCTTGGTCAAAATTTGGTCATGGTTGTCTTGCGCTACCTACCTATAATTTCTAAATCCAAAGTTTATGAAGAAACCCTTTGAGTTACTTTTTTAGTTGCAATCATTAATATTTATTTTGATTAATCTTCTATTGTGTTGTGATAGTAAGCTTTAATTTATTATGTTTTAGGTTATTTTGTTAACACCACCTCTACATTTCCACCATGCCGTAAAGATATCTACGTCCGCACGACGACTAAATGTGTGACGTACGTCGTGTCGTGCGTGATGTAAACTAGACATAGGTACTTTTCTTGTAGACTTGATGCATGTTTTTGCTTGCTTGCTGATTGATGCCCCTCACTTTACGATTTTCTTGTAAAAGAAACCTGGGGGCACCACGTGTATATTTTTACGACTATTGCAACAATTTCCCTTATAAAATTAGTTCCATTGAAATTCCGCAATATGGCGATGTTTCTTATTTCTTTGGTCGGTCTCTAACTTATCTCAATAATCAGATTAAAAGTTTTCATCCTATTGAATCTTATCTTTTGATGTCTGAAAATTTTCTGTGTAGTACAGAATGTTTACTAGGAAGCTAATTATGAATAATATTCGCCTACTGATGTCGTGTTCGGTGAGTTTTTTTTTATAATAAGTTGGTAATAAAAGTTGTACACACGTTAATTTTTTTTATTTATTCCAGGCGAAGTGTTCTTCAGACGCAAGTAAACCTATTTCAGTCTTAAAGGGTTTAATGGGAGCAGTGTTTGCAGAAGAAGGAAAACCATTTCAAGTAACATTAGAGAAGGGCAAACAATACAGTTGGTGTCCGTGTGGACAATCAAAGAAAAGGCCCTTTTGTGACGGAAGTCATAAGGAATTCAATTTAACTTCCGAACGAAAGTAAGTCTAAATTTACATACGTTAATCTTTCTTCGATGGTTCCCATCCCGACCCGAGTACAGGTAGCGGCACGTAAGTTTAACGCTGACCTTGATCTTGATTCCCGCGCATGTTTCCCCATACTCCCCGCGACCCTGTAACTCCCCCGCGACCCTTATTGACTTCTGCGCAATAACGGGCAAACCTGGAGTTTCGTGCCGCTACTTGTACCTACTTTTGTATTATTTTACAAATATTCGGTAAATAAGTAAATTACCGAACGGATAACGGGTCGGATTTAGATGACATTTGGAATGGAGATTGATATACATAAGCTGGATAGTTTGTATCCTAGATAAATTATCTATGGGAAACTCTTTGCCACGGATAAATCTCTCATTAAATAACATCTAAAAAAATAAATGTAAAATAAAGTCTTATCATATTATTTTAAGGTACAAGCCTATAAAACTGAAAGTTGAGAAAACTGGACAATATTGGCTTTGCAACTGCAGACGTACAAAATGCGTACCATATTGCGATGGTTCCCACAAGAACACAGAAGAAAATCGAAGATAATTTAACATGATTTTATAATTTTATGAACTTATTTCTGTCGCTATTTATTAATATATGAAATCATTAAGTAAATGTTTTTCATAGGTTAAGCTCGTTAGGTGACCGACCGACTTAAAAGAAAAACTATTTCATCGTATTGTAAAGCACGACCAAAGAAATCAGAAACCTCGCCATATTGCGGAATTTTAATGGAACTAATTTTATAAGGCAAATTGTTGCCATAGTCGTAAAAATATACACGTGGCGCCCCCAGAGCAGATTTCATATTTCTTTGGTCAAGCTCTAATAAGTTTTTGTAACAAATCCCAATACCCCAATTAACAAAAGTATAGTTCCGGCAGATCTCACTAGATAGCGCTGTTAGTTTTTTCGGTGATGAAATTGTTACGACCATGTTTGGTTCTGGCAAATTTCACTAGATGGCGCTACTGCAAATTCCAAAATTCTGTTTGAACCTTATGGGATTAAAGAGACCTTTGAAGCTGCAAAGTAATTGCTTCCACCTGGTGGGACAAATATTTGAATCATAAAGGAAGAAAAAATTTGACGCGCCCAACTGGGCGTGGATTTTTTTTTTCTTTCATGATTTGAATGAACGCTTACAAAGTTAAAGCGACCGCTACTATTGGTGGGCAGGATGATGGTGGCAGGCATACCGATCGCTTCCCTAGTGGAACGACGGTTGAAAACCAAAAGTAGCGCCGTACTCCTCCGATACTGCTCATTGTACGCCCCCAGGCTGTGTGATGATTGATTATAATAAATCACTTCGTCACGCAATCTTTCTTCTGTAATTCGCCATAACTCCCCCACCCTTTACATTTTATTATTACTTTATTGTACCTAGTACATTATTTTTCGTAGTTGCGAATACGGCTGGAAGCGTGGCTGGAAGGGTTTGAAATAAAAAATCACTTCAATTTTGAACCGGAACAATATGCGGAGCAAAATCGGTAATTTTTTCTATTTATACTATAAGAACGGAAAGTTCTAAATTGAGAAAGGGCTGTATGGGCCTTGATCTCTTTGCCTTTCTCATAACGGATAAAAGAACAACAAAAAGAGAGAGAGACAGAGAGACATTCTGATTGATTTCTGATTATAGATAGATAGCCTCTGAACTAAAAAAATAACTTTTGTATTTTATTGTAATTAAATGTAGTGTAGTGAGTTCACTATTTATAAAACTCATAGGGATACAATATATTTGGTAATTATACGAAAAATGTTTGCTAGGAAGTTTGGTCAACAAATTATAACCTTTACACATATGAGATTGGTTAGTATCTAGATTAAAAATTATAAATAGATTTTATTGTTATACAGACTGAAGAAACGAATTCTATATTATGCAGTAAACTGGTTTTCTATTTCCAGTATGTGACGAAGCCCCCAAAACCGGAGATCCCAAAGAATCCGCTGGGTGAAATATATTCGGCGACGCAACAGAAGAGCAACGGCATTGTATACGACCGCAAGCCGTTCAAGGTGACGCTGCAAGAGGGCAAGAACTACAGCTGGTGTCTGTGCGGCCGCTCCAAGTCGCAGCCGCTCTGCGATGGCACGCACAAAGATGTCTACCTTAAAATCACACAAAGGTGAACCTGTATATTATTTGCCAACATTTCTCCCTAATCTTATACTTTAACTGTACATAAAATTATTAAAGGTCATAGAAATTGTTAAGTGCAGACTCCAGGCGTAGGATTTTTTATTTTATAGACCTTTATCATTGAGTGGAAAAATGTATCCAATGAAATGATACTTAGATGAGTAAAATATAAGGTTTGGAGTAGTGTTTGTGTTAGTTCACTGCATAGAAATAAAAATCTTGTTTGAAATTGAACACAAATAGTTTACACTTTAAATATTTTTGTTGCAGGCCTGTGAGGTTCACAGTGGAAAAAACAAAGGATTACTGGCTGTGCAACTGTAAGCAAACCAAAAACAGACCATTCTGTGATGGCACTCACAAGCAAAAAGAGATTCAAGAGACTTCAGTCAGAGTGTAAATTATTTAATTGCTGTATCAAAAAATGCTTTAGTGATCCCTAATATAGAGATACAAATTGTTGTTTAGTGTAAAGTAAGATCAAGTGTTTAGGTGTAGTATATTATTGTTCTGTTACAATAAATAAAGCATCAAAGTACATTTTTCGGTGATTTTTCATTATCATCATTCAGTGATTTTGGTATGTTGATTACAACGCCATCTATTGTCGAATAGCATTTCGTTTTTTGTAAATTTTTACAAAGGAACATTATTTCCACAAAATAGACTGGAGTTTATAAAAATGGTCTGCAATTGTATAATTTATCATTTTACTTGCATTTTACAGAAAGCTTTGGCATTTTAAAGCCCGACCAGATTTTAATTTTATTATGAAAATTTTTACCATAAAAAATACTTACACGTGGCGCCCCCAGAGCGCAGGTTTTTTATTTACATGGAAAATAAAATTCATTTAATTTGAAACAAGCTTTTATTTTGCAATTATCAGATCTTTGTCACTAGATTACACAAACGACACGAAAAGTAGTAAATTCATCATCGTTAGCATCCTGCGGTTGCGTCAGTCCACTGCTGGGAAAAGTAGTCATTCATTATGATTTTGTGAATGGCCACTACACACCAAACTTGCAGCGCAGCGAGTTGTAGCCACTGGAAGTAGACGTGACTGGCTTAAAATTGAACACAATAATCTCTATACAGTACCCCCTTTATCTACTTTTTGTATCGCAGTTTATACTTACAACCAATCAATCAATCAATCAAATCTTTATTTGCTGTAAATGTGGTATTATAAGTTGTTACAATAATTTTAAATCGTATCACACATTTAACCAAAGTTCATTTGGTGTGCAAATAACAAAATAAATAACACAAATAAGTTCTGCACCTGTTCGATTTAAACCCAAAATCAGCAGTGTAGGTACTTACAAAAAATCTATGATTCTTTATTACAGTTAATCAATACACATTTCATCAGTAAAAAGCGATAAAAGTATGTTCATACTTAGAACAAACCAACATAACAACATACCAAATATGGAAAGCAAGAAAAATCTCGAAATATATATTTTTTTGTTAATTCTTTGGCTTAAAATTACTATACACACAAAATTCTAATATAATAATAATATGTGGACCACTAGCCGTCCGCTCCCGTTAAAGGGCTCTGTTTAAAAAAAAACTAGAAAATATTATTTTTTTCAAAAATCTGGAGACAGGGTTCTGTAGGATATATAGAAGCCATTAACTTTATTTATTATACCTCGCTGTATTTAGAAATAGGAATTTTGCAAAAATCTATCTATAACTACATAAATAAATTACATTGAACCATAATAAACATATGTGATTGCTTCTCATTATCCTACAGCACCCAGACTCAAATCCTGTCGTCCACTTTATTTCCCGAGTTATTATTTTTTTAAGGATAGCGGCGCTACTTAGTATTTGTAACTTAGTTGTTACGCAAACTGAGTCTGATATAGAAGTGAATATTGCCAATTTAATATCTTGTGTTTTTCCGGCATCAAAAGCAATGCAGAGTAGGTACATTAAGTAATGCTCTACATATTATATGTTACTAAAAATAATTAAGAAAATTGCAGATGGATATTCTAGTACCTAAACAATGATTCTACCTCTTTTTCCCAACTACGTATTATTATAGGCATTTATAGGTAAGTATGAATGAATGAATGAATGAATGAATGAATGAATGAAAATACTTTATTGCACAAAAAAGTGTACAAAGGCGAACTTAATGCTACAAAGCATTTTCTACCAGCTAACCTTTGGTGGTTGAGAGCAGACTATGGGTAGTGCCGCTATAACAGCGTTTAACAATATTTATGTCCATACATAGCAAATCAAACAAGAAACAGATAAGTATATATATAAGAAAAATACCTAAAATAATATAATATACATACATATACGTACTCATAAATATAATATAATAAATACAAATATAATACATAATAAAATACAATACAATCAGTCATTCACACTGCTTTAGTAAAAGATATTCGGATACACGCGATTTGAAGATATCTATTGACGGAGCCTCCCTAATCTCGACCGGCAAGCTGTTCCAAAGTTTTGCTGCTGTGCAAGTAAACGATTTAGCAAAGTATTCCGTGCGGCATTGAGGGGTAGACAAATATTTATTATAGTTTTTGCGGGGTATACCACTGACAAACGTTCTAAACACAAAACAGTCACTAAGGTATTTTGGGGACCAGTCGTTGTGAATAATGCTGTATAACATAGTGAGCACATGCAAACTTCTTCTATTGCGTATGTTAAGCCACTTTAGCTGAGTCCGGTAGTGTGACACATGGTCATATTTACGTATTCCAAAAATAAATCGTATACACAGATTAAGTAGCCGTTCTAGTTTATTTAAGAGAGTCTCAGTAATATCTGTGTAACAAACGTCAGCATAGTCTATGATGGGAAGTAATAAAGAGGTAGCTAGGGTGATCCGAGTGGGTAGTGGAAGAAAGTTTTGTAGGCGTTTCAGCGAGTGAAAAGACCCGAAAACCCTCTGACTAACCTTCGTGACATGGGCAGTCCACGACAGATCATGTGCAACAAGCAATCCCAGGTTTTTAACTGTCTTACAGTACGGGAGAGGTAAGCCATTAAAAGTTACCGGCGGTAAGTTATCCATATCAACTAGTGAAATGTTTCTGGAGCTGCCAACCAATATTATTTGTGTTTTTGCAGGATTGACCTGTAACCCGTACTGCTCCGTCCAAATCCTAATGTTGTCAAGATCCAGTGACAGCTTCCTTATAGATGGTATCAGTTCGGACTTCTCAGAGGTTATGTATAGTTGTAGATCATCTGCATATAGGTGGTATTTGCTGTGCTCAATGGTACGGGTTATGGTATCAATAAATAAGGAAAATAATAAAGGCGAAAGTACCCCACCCTGAGGGACGCCAGAAAATACACTATGCCAGTTAGAAAGAAGATCATCGACTTTTAGGCGCTGATTACGATTGTCCAAATATGAGGTAAACCATGAGATTACATCCTGCGTCATGTTAAGTGAACTTAAAATCGAAACTAGAATCTCATGATCAACACAATTAAAGGCATTGCTAAAGTCTAGGAGCGCCAGAAGGGTAAGCTGCGTGTCATCCATACCTTTGCGGATATCGTCAATGATTTTAACTAGAGCCGTACTCGTACTATGAGCTGGACGAAACCCAGACTGGAACGGGTTCAGTAGTTCATGAGTTCTCAGATATCTCAGCAGCTGATGTTGGACGACTTTTTCTATCACTTTCGAAAGGAAGGGAAGTATGGATATTGGACGGTAATGGGTTAATTCGGAAGGGTTAGGATTTTTGGGAATGGGTATGATGAAAGCTTGTTTCCAGGCAGTGGGAAATTGTCCTGAGGATAGGGAGAAATTTAAGACATGAGTAATAACAGGTAGCAACTGATCTAGAACCGGGATAATCAAATCACGGCCTATTTCATCACACCCTACAGCTTTGCTAGATATGGAGAGTATAATTTTTCTCACTATCCCTTCGGACACGGGTTTGAAAGTAAAACAGTCACGAAGGTCGCGAGGCAGAGACCTGATCCTTTGAATAGTTTGCCTTTTTAAGGAATCGTTAACAGTATATCGACGGGGAAGTTCTAACAACTCCTAACTACAATTTTTTACGAAAACGACTTATGAATGCAGTTCGATAGAGAATCGAATTGCGCTTCTAGTGCTATTTAAATTATGTCGAAATTCGCAAAATTATATATAATAATTCGTAACTAGGCGCTGAAGAAATATCTCCTATATTAAGGTCCATGACAACCTTATTAATTTTGGCAGGAAATATATTCTAACTTACTAATGGAAACATCTCGTAACTTCATTTCAAACCAAACTATGAGTTAATATCTCCTATCTTCATGTTCAAGTACGGTTCCCGCTCTAGAGCGAGACAAAATCGGTGCGTATCTCGCAGTGTCAAAGAGAGAGGAATTTCATAAGCTGGTAGGAAAGCAAAATTTTAAAAGTATGGGCACTATACTAGGTACCGAGTACTTTTTCAAAGTTTTAAAAAAATGCTGGTTCTCGTTTAATAGGCTGCAAATTGTGTTTTTTTTCAATCTCATATTTGATGAGGCTTTTGTTCACTTGTGGACTATGCCAGCCTTATAGAATTAGTCAGCCCGGTTAAGAAATGCTAGGCTAGCCTAACAATCCTTAACATACTTATTATTTTCTATTCTATTCTATACTGTTTGAGCAGTTTTGCCAATAATTTGGCCTCTTGAAGTAAACATTATTATTCTTGTGAACACGGCTCTCGTTACATTTGAATGCAAGCAACGCCACAATGTTAGCATAGAGGGGACTCCCTTCTTCTAATCATATGATCAAACTTGCCGAGAGGAACATGACCGGAGTGCAACCAAATTGAGCCTCGAACCGCAGAAATAAAACTGATTTAATTTCAATAAATACAGCTTTGAACTTAAAATAACAATATTGACGTCATATCAGCCCGTAACAGTCCACTTCTTGACATAAGCCTCCCCAAGTGTGCGTCACACTACACGCATGATCCTCCGCTGCTCTCATCCAGCCACCGATATGCACCTTTTTAGGCCGTCGGTCCATCTTGCAGGGGGGCGTCCCACGCTAAGCTTGCCAAATCGTGGTCTCCATTCAAGAACCTTTCGAATCCAAAGCTCATCCGTTGTGACCAGTGCTGCCACTTCGGCTTACTATATTTTTGGACGATATCCAACACTTTGGTTTTCTGCCGAATGATCTCATTTCCCCACCCATCATAGATCGTTCCATAGCTCGCTGAGCGACATGTATTCGGTAGGCCAGTTTGACTGTCATAGTCCACATCTCGGCTTCGTAAGTCATGACAGGTAGGACGCACTAGTCAAACACCTTGCTGTTTAGGCACTGCGTCGGTGACG
Organism: Teleiodes luculella; assembly: GCA_948473455.1. Classification (NCBI taxonomy): domain Eukaryota; kingdom Metazoa; phylum Arthropoda; class Insecta; order Lepidoptera; family Gelechiidae; genus Teleiodes; species Teleiodes luculella. The sequence goes on from OX419585.1 coordinate 267,129, forward strand.
ACGAGAAGATATGATGCAACTTCCCAAATGCTGCCCAACCCAGCTGCTCTCTTCTGGCGATTTCTCGCTCGAAGTTGTCTTTACTCATCTACAAGGCTTGCCCCAAGTAAACATATTCCTGGAGAACTTCGAGACTAGCAACTTACTAATATCGGTGCCGGGACGACGTGATCATTGAACATGACCTTCGTCTTGTCCAAATTCATCCCGAGACCGACACACTGTGAGGCAGAATTTAAGTCGTGCAGCATTTCTTGCAGTTCCTGTGGTGATTTGGCTATGATTACTAAGTATGTCGTCGGCAAAGCGAAGGTGCGTGAGATATTCGTCATTGACATTGATGCCCAAACCGTCCCAATCCAGTGTCTTGAAGACGTCCTCCAGTGCATTTGAGAACAGTCTGTAATTTATTTAAATAATCAATTTATTTTCGTTGGTTTAATTTCAGAAGTAAGACTTCTAATTTAAGCATTATCTTTGTTATTGTGTGTAGGATGTTTTATTGATAAATTTAATGTTACTGCAATAAACGGACTATAACTACAAAGCGTAAACATAAAAATTGCAATAAATAACAGTAATTAATTTACAAAATACCTCCTATCTTAACCGACATGGTGCACATAATGGTGATATAGAAAAGAAATAACTCCTATCTCCAAAAAGTTCGCCATTTTTGAATATTTGGTCTATTTTAAGTATTTTTTAGATTCCTTTGTTATATTATCGCCAAATATAATTGAAAACTTCAACGAGAAATAATTATTTCAACTAGTTCTGTTATCTTTTTGAAGTGTGGAATTTACTCCTATCTTCGAATTTTCAGCCACACCAGCTTTGTGATACCTCCTATCTTGCATAATCTCGCTAAATACTTATTCCAAGCAAATTTTGATTATTACTTCAAAAGCGGGTCCATTTAAGTATAAAATTACCATTTACAGATTTTTAATTTAACTTCTGGGAAAATTAAAAAACGGTTTTTTTCGCCTCCTGTAAAATTTGGTTTTGGTAAGTTAGGAGTTGTTAGAACTTCCCCGTCGATATGGCGGGGAAGAGAAATGGTTATTCAGAGAATCAAGCCCAACTGCCATTTGCGCCTCCGAACGACCCTTGCCAATCCCCAATGTTCGCAGAAACTTCCACAATTTTTGTGGAGAGCAATTGGTAATGGCGTTAAATATATGTTGGCGCTTGGCGTTGCGTACTGCCTGATTACAACGATTTCTTGCTGACTTATATGCACTCCAGTTCTCTTCTGTCGGGTCTTTCTTATGCTTCCTTCGTAGGCGGTCTCGTCGAGCCATAAGAAGACGAACACGACCAGTGAGCCATGGAGCAGGAGGCCTCTTAACCCGCACTTTACGTACAGGCGCATGTCTATCGTACAATTTAATTAAGGTTGAGTTGAAGAAATCCACCTTAGAATCAACTGTATTAGCACTATAAAGCGGCGTCCAATCTATCTCCCGCGCATCCTCAATTAGTTTTTTAGTATCCATGCGCGCAAAGCTACGCAGCATTAAGAACTTTGGTTTTGGTTTTGGGGTTTTAACCCTGTACGACGCAAAGATAAGGTCATGGTGAGAAAAACCAGGTGCAGTAAATTTACCATAATGCGCGACATGCTCAGGTTTGGTTACCATTATAAGGTCGAGTTCCGAATGCGTGTCGTGAAGATGAAAAGTTGGACCAACTTTCATCAACGTGACTCCAGTTGACTCAATGACAGACTCCAGCTTCATAGCCCGAGCAGCGTCGCGCTCCCTGCTAAGACATGTATTAAAGTCTCCTAAAATCAACACATGGTCATAAGTGGGTACAAAAGATTCTAACAGCTCCTCTAGTTTGTCAAAATAAACCACCGTGGGAGGCGAATAAGCTACACCGAGCAAGACTGGGACAGTGTTAAGGTAAACTTCCAAGAACAAGTATTCTAAGGCCTTCGAGTATGGGCCTGGAGACTGTGAGATGATTTTGTACTTCAAATCCGCACGAAGATAAATTGCCACTCCACCGCCGCCCTTCTCGAGTCGATCATTCCTGACAAGTACATATCCAGGCAAGGAGAACGACGTGGATGGCAACGTTGGCTTCAAGTAAGTCTCGCTCACCAAGCACGCATGAACAGGTGTATTTTCAAGAGTGGCCAAGAGTTCTGAATGATGAGCAGGTATGCTCTGTGCGTTAATATGACAAATATTAAAATTTTTCGGAAAATCATGAAAGGTTTTACACAGCAGATCACCCAAATTATCATCCACTGAGACAAAGGAGTATCCATCGCTAGAATTCAAAGAGTGGAAAAGATCTGAATTGACTGATATATCCATAAAATAAATAAATAAAAAATAAAATAAATAATAATATATGATACAAAAAGTAAATTATACGATATTGGTTTAAATTTTTCAAAAGCTAAATCCTAGCTCTCGATCCACTGCCAGACAGCCAGTCAAAAATAAAAATAGCAAGACATCCACTAAAGTCCAAAAAAAACAAAGATTACAAAATAAAAAATATTACAATTTAGTTCGACTAATCAATAGAATATCCTCTAAAACAAATACAAAAATTGGCATTATGGCTCAATAACATTGCCTTTCTCTTTATCGAACAGTAGTAAAAAAAAAAGTTGTCTGTCAAATACTGTTAATCATACCAAAATTTTTCGAAATAACCTCAACTTACTTGGTGTAACAATTATTTCACATTTTAATTTTAAAAGGTAGATTGTCAGAGTGGATGTATATGTGAATAATTTCAAAAGTATCAAACCGCGAAGGTACTTGATAGATACTAAATGTATGATTCTAAAACTTCACAATTCAAGTGGTAAGTAATTGTCTTTGCATTGCAGTCTGTTAAAGGTTATCCCATCTTATCCAGCTTGTAGGAAGCATAAACTGATATTAGTTCCTTCTTCTTCCAGCCCTTGCTCCACGGGCAGCCCTGCGCCCATCATCACGCGGCGAAGACACGGCAGACTGCGATAATGCGCTTAGTTGTTGCATTGACGTCAACCTCAGCTTCGAGCCATCAGCTTCTTTGACGAATATGACGCCCTCAGAGGTCCAACAACGCTCCATACCTACGGCACTACGAGCTGCCTTAAACAGTTCACGCCTCCTGGCAGTGAGGAACTCGGCTATAGATATGCCACTACCTTTCAAGTGCTTCTTCGAGAGCCAGACCTTCCTCCGGACAGCCAAATCCACGAACTTTACCAGTACTGGCCGCGGACCAGCAGCAGAGTCACCCGAAGACGAACCCACACGGTAGCATGATTTGATCGTGCATGCTGTGAAGTCTTCAGAAGAAATCTTCAGCTTGTCAGTAACGACACTACAAATAGCTGGTATCAGATCATCCTCCTTGCCCTCTGCAATACCTCGGAACAAGAGGAATTTACGGCGGCTACGGTTATCGAGGTCATCAGTTACCTGGTTTAACGCAGCAACTTGGCCTTTCAAGACTTCCAGAGCTGATTTAATCATGTCTTTGAATTGGGCAAATTCAGTTGCCAATTGCTGCACAGTGGACGGTTTAGCCGCAGTGAGCTTTGCCTCGAAGGACTGCATGCATTCCTCAAACTTTACCTCCAGACTCTTAACAGCATCTTCAGAAGCGTGTGCGGCTTTGGCGGTAGAACTCATAGTGGCAGAAATAATGATGAGCTGGCAGTGGATGTGAGTGATGTGTGGTTAAATCATATGACGGAGCTAATATTTATGTAAGTTGTTGCACTTTCACTCACAATAAAGTTGTTATTATTTACAAATAGAAAACACTGAATTTCAATTTTATTTTATTAATTTTTATAGAGCAACGTATAAATACGTCAGCTGTTAGCGACTACCCACGCAAAAAAAAAAAAAAAAAAAAAAAAAAAAAAAAAGAAGAAGAAGTATGTACTATTAAATAAAAATAATCGTTTCGTAGTAAGTAATACTTTTTGTGTTATTTTGTTTTACATCCATACCCAACTAGTGATACTTTTTTAGTCACATTAGTTCAATAAGACGTCATAACCGTACCTATGCTTAGAGCAACGCCGGCCTTCCGTACCGGAAGGAAGGCCGGCGTTGCTCTAAGTACCTATGAGACTAAAATGGGCTCAGTAGTCCGGGACCGGACAAAACAACCGTACTGGCTACTACTGAGACTAGAGGGCATCATTATCATTAATAGAAATTACAAAATCTCATTTGTGGTACAAAATATTGGACACGCTAAATATCGTTTGTTAGCACCGTCTTGACGCTAAAACGACATAAAATTATAAAATGAGGTAATTATACTACGGAAAATGTCTCATCACCAACGCAGGCGGAAAGCTAGTGGTTCATCAATATTTCGGCATAAACAAACAGTGTACACTAAAAATGCAAATAAATTAGTCTAATATGGCTACTATGCTTATCCTATTTATACGTATAGTCTTATTCAGTTTTCTCATTTTTCTCGGCTTTCTTGTTCTTGGCAGCGGCGAGTTTCTGCTTGCATTCTTGATAGAGACCGTCCAAGTCGAATGCCGACTTCATATTATCTTTGGAAAACAGGAACCTGTTACAAAAGTTATAGTTATCAATTATTATTATACAAAGTACATAGAGGGCGCGTGCGTCGATCAAAATTGGTGCAAAATACCGGGCCGTATATGTGGCTGGTTGATTAGTAACAATTAAAATTTTTGCTGCTCTCTTATCATAAGTTTACACTAACATCAGCATTTTTTACATAATGTGATTTCAAGTTTGTGTCGTATTTAGTTATTTAATAAAGAAGATGATGTCACTGGGCGGTCACTCCATAGAGAAAACGCGTTTTGACAAGCTAGTTATTTTTAATATCAACTACAAGTCAATGGCGCTAGTTGCTATGTAAAACACCCCCGAACACCACCGGCGGAGTCCGGCGGTGCCTGCGGGGTGCGGGGCGTGGGGCGCTATATCGGACGGAAACTCATTTTGGCGCGGGGGGCGAGTGTCCTTTCTGTACGGGTTAGTACTATTATTTTCTTCTGTGATGATGTGATGCGCAACTGTCTCTTTCACATCTTGCAGTAGTTATTCAAAATGGCGCCAATATTCAATACGCAATACGCATTGATTATATTGATGTGTTAAGTGAAGGCACGTCAAGGTATGCGTTCACATGAAAAATAAAATAAAGCATGGCCAGAATAATGAAAACCTCGCCAAATTGCGGAATTTCAATGAAACTAATTTGATAATGGTGATAACAAAAAAAAAACTCGTGCGCCCAGAAGAGCAGGGTTTGGTTCTGATCGAGCCTAAAGAATGAATAGACATGATAGATGGTATGTAGGTATGACCACAGAATATCAAATAGTAGTCCCTACAGAAGCTGCACTAGGCGACATAATTCATATAAATTGCAACCCTAGGTCCGTTATAATAAAGTGCAATTCAGATCGCACGGCACGGCGCTAGGCGTAAAGACGAAGTTGCTGCATCTCTCTCTCTCTCGCCTATTGCGCCACTCTACTAACACGTTTAGGGAATGGGGAATTGGGTCCGCACGCGGCCCGAGACCGCTCGGCCGGGCGGTAGGTAGTTATACCGCGCAAGTACTGCGAGTGACGGAGGCCGTATGACTATGAATGAGCGTGTGTACTTGAGCAGTTTCCCGGAGTGGTCGGGTGTGGGCCTGCGCAGCGCCTCGTCCCCCCCGCGCAGCAGCAGCACGGTGGGCAGCTGCCGGCTCGTGGGCCCGTCCTGCACGCGGAACTTGGCCGCGCCCTCGGGGTACCTACGGTCACACACACACATACGGACTACTAGGAACAGTAGGAACATTAGGAACTTCCAACCGTTCTTATGTCTGTCAAGTCTGATCAATATTACCACATTACTCTGCACTACACTTGAAAGAACGTTTTTATTTATAAGTAGTCTTAAAATTTGTCGTATAAATGCTCCTGGAATTTGATTTCAATATTGATGCAAGCCCCCGCGAGGTGGACCGACGACCTGGTGAGGGTCGCGGGAAGCCACTGGATACAGGCCAAGCAAGAATCATCGTTGTGGAGATTACAGGAATTAATGATGTGTGGTATTTTCCTATTACTTTCGTAATGTTGCGAGTGTAAGTCGGTCGGTAAACATTAGTCTAATTATGGTTGAAAACACCGAAGGCAACCGATCGCACGGTCCTTCACCAAATGGACGTCACGTGCAAGACTCATCCTCCCAGTTCTATACGGTCGGAAAAGACGCGCTGGAGGTAGATCGTCCGCTCCAGATTCAACCCTGATGATGATGATCGATCCTCAGACAAGAGGGACCGACCACAGGCAGAGAGAATCCCATCTTCAAAAACCTCCTCCGGCATCACTATGAACTACAGAGTGGTTATGCTGATGATTAGTCAATGCTGCTGTCTCTTTCCTGTATCTGGTGTCCCACACTTTCGTGCGTATTTGGTATTCTGTGTGTGTCGTCACTTTTCAACGGATAAATGTATATAGCTTGATAAATATATATTTAATCCAGTAAGCTAATTCTGTTTTTGCACACCCGCCATTTCTTCCTTACGCCCTACTACTATCGCCCAATGGTTGCTTGGAAGAAATCGCTTAGAGCGATAAGACCGCCACACTTGCTTTCTCCCCTTTGAGTTATGTACTTGTTTTGTGCAATAAAGTATATTTTGATTATGATTTTTGAAAGAAATACATGAGTGGGTAGCATGGTCTAAGAAAACAAGAAAACCACGTGACTGATACAAGCCTACGTCATTTTGCGCTGTTCATCCTTGTCTATTAACACGCATTCGACAAGGATGAACAGCGCAAGATGACGTAGGTTCGTGTCAGTCACGTGGTCTAATGGTTAGACCTTGTTTTGTTAGACCATGAGTGGGTAGTTAGGCGTACCTGCCCACGTCCAGCTTGCCGAACTTGAGGTTGTCGAGGCTGTAGGCGGCGGACAGCTCCGCGAACACCGGCGCGAAGTTCACGCACGCCGGGTGCCACGCCGCGTACAGGCACACCACCTGCCAACACAACGACAACTAACACTAACACACAACAACAAAATAACATTCCCAGGTAGGTGATTGATAGTACCTATAAATGTGTAAATGTTTATTTATATTCTACTAGCTGTCCGCCCGCGGCTATACGCCCGCGTTGTTGTTTTTTTTCCCGGATTTTTTTTCTTACCTTTAAACCTTCCCTGGACTTTCATGAATATTTCAAGACCAAAATTAGCCAAATCGGTTCAGCCGTTCTCGAGTTTTAAGCAGACTAACGAACAGCAATTCATTTTTATTTATATAGATTTTTTTTTATTATTTGCATTCCACAAGGGACAAGGGCAAAATATAGATGTAATGAATATAGTGATAATGATAAATAAGGTACAATTCATTATGGACCCTGTTGGGCACAGCGAAACATGATGGGTGGAGGAGCACGCCAATTGCAATTATAATCGTAATACTTATTTATATTCTCTTAATTGTTGTTTCCACAGTGAAAACAAAAGCAAACAGAAATAATGAGGATAATTCTATTTATTTAATACAAAAATAAACTAACGTAAATTAAATATAAATATTTAGACATCTCACACACAACTTCTGACCCCAAACAAGGCAGATTCTACTATGGGTTTAAGTGGTTGTAATAGATGAAGCTACTTTTATTTTGAATAAGTAGTAGGGAAAATATGTGAAAATAGTCTTTCGGCGCATGTTCGGCGCCTTGTTAACTTAGAAATCGTCAGTGCCAGTGTTGTCAACTAAGGCCTTTCCTCATGTGAACCGCTAACACCACCGGTTCAATTAAGATGCAAGCACTAACTGTCAAGTGTGAAATGGTTACAACCAACATGCTTTGATAGAACACAGCAGATATCTTTCACGCATGCATGCTTTACTTTTATTTTACGTGACTTTATTGTCATTTTTTGACTTGTATGTTATTTTATTACAGACTAGCTTTCCGCCGCGGCTCGCCGCGTTAACGTTACCCTGTGGAAAATGAGACATTTTCCTGCAGTAAAAGGTAGCCTATGTTATTCCTTAAGGTCTATTCTATCTTTTTATCAAGTTTCATTAAAATCCGTTCAGTAGTTTCGGAGCCTATTCAATGCAAAGAAACAATTAAATCTTTCCACTTTATAATATTAATAATTTTAGTACAGATTTAACAGTTACAAAAAAATGTGAAAACAATATAAAACAACATTTTTATGACTAAATAGCTATTAGTACGGCTTGCTAGCTAAAAAATATAAGGATATCGGTCCCATCTGGCAGAAAGTACGAAACTTGGCATGAATGTAGCTGTCATATATGTGCTTCAATATCGATATGGAAACACTTCGATAAATTATTGTTTCCCCCCTTTCCCCCCCCTTTTATCTCCCTCATTCTGGTTTTTTGAATTTTATACTAAAAAAAGTACGTCTGAGGAGTTTACTTTTCAGAGATCAAATCATCGTCGATAAATTGCCTACAAAACGATACTACATTTTATAGTGCTAAGATTAATATATTTCTATATACAGCCATCAACGTTTTATGAAATTTTAAAAACAGGCACACTTTTTTCTTCCTTACTTCATTTATAGGAAAACGACAAGAGTGGTGATAAAATGGACTAAAGAAGTCAACTACCTTATACATTAAGCTAAAAAATGACATTTACTTCATAGTCGTAAAGGCATTACTTCTAGAGTTACAGCTCACCGCGTCTGACTCAAGTACTCTTTTTTTTACCTTTTTAGAATACATCTTTCTGTTAACTTTGTTTAGCGTAGATGAGATTCAGATTTTCCAATTAGAAATAAAACAGTCCATGTACTAATCCAGGCCACAGTCTATTTACATGTAAAACTAGCTTTCTGCCCGCGGCTACGCTTGCGTTGTGTTTCGACATTTCCGTATTAATTTTTAACTATCCCACTTTTTTCCGTGATTTTAAAGTATCCAACATGTTGACCGAGTATATAAGGTACCACCATGCAAAATTTCATTTCAATCGGTCTAACAGTTTCGGAGATAAGCCCGTAGGATGTACTGCGCCGTATGAGTTACTAAAGTTTTTTAACTATCCCACGGGAACTTTTTAATTTTCTGGGATTAAAAGTATCTAAGATGTTGACCGGGATATAAGGTACCACTATACAAAATTTCATTGAAATCGGTCGAATAGTTTCGGAGATTAGCCCGTACAAACAGACAAACAGAGAAACAAAAATATTAAAAAAAAATCTGGGTATGTACTATATCGCTTCTTACATCCCCTTGAATAGGTTTATAGCATTTTTTTTCTATGTACAGATTTTATAGATTTTTTTTTGTTTTTCTTTGCACGGGCTAATCTCCGAAACTATTCGACCGATTTGAATGAAATTTTGTATAGTGGTACCTTATATCCCCGGTCAACATCTTAGATACTTTTAATCCCAGAAAATTAAAATGTTCCCGTGGGATAGTTAAAAAACTTTTGTAACTCATACGGCGCAGTATATTCTACGGGCTTATCTCCGAAACTGTTAGACCGATTGAAACGAAATTTTGCATGGTGGTACCTTATATACTCGGTCAACATGTTGGATACTTTAAAATCACGGAAAAAAGTGGGATAGTTAAAAATTTATACGGAAATGTCGAAACACAACGCAAGCGTAGCCGCGGGCAGACAGCTAGTTTTACATGTAAATAGACTGTGGCCTGGATTAGTACATGGACTGTTTTATTTCTAATTGGAAAATCTGAATCTAATCTACGCTAAACAAAGTTAACAGAAAGATGTATTCTAAAAAGGTAAAAAAAAGAGTACTTGAGTCAGACGCGGTGAGCTGTAACTCTAGAAGTAATGCCTTTACGACTATGAAATAAATGTCATTTTTTAGCTTAATGTATAAGGTAGTTGACTTCTTTAGTCCATTTTATCACCACTCTTGTCGTTTTCCTATAAATGAAGTAAGGAAGAAAAAAGTGTGCCTGTTTTTAAAATTTCATAATACGTTGATGGCTGTATATAGAAATATATTAATCTTAGCACTATAAAATGTAGTATCATTTTGTAGGTAATTTATCGACAACTATTTGGTTCTTGAAAAGTAAACTCATCAGTCCTACCGTTTTTGTAGAAAATGAAAAAAACCAAAATGAGGGAGGTAAAATGAGGGAAAAAGGGGGGGGTAATCATTTCTCAGCGTGTTTCCATATCGACATTGAAGCACATATATAAAAGCTACATGTATGCTAAGTTTCATGCTTTCTGCCAGATGGGACCGTAATTCAGGTTAACAAGCCGTACTATATCTCTCAAGTGACAATACAGACAGAAATAAAAAATTGTAGCTAAAGTGGCAGGTTCTACGCAGTTTATAAAATGTATCAAAGGTATATTTTTTAAATTGATGAGTTGATTTCTTACCCAAGTAGTTTGCTTGTTGCGTTTCAGCTCGTCATCTAGAGATTGAGGCCCTCGGAAATAGATTATATGTTCGGGGCCCATGTATGTCGGCTCTGGTAACAGCAGGGCCGTCAAGATGATAAGAGCTCCGTATGGAAGACCGTATCTGATAACAGATTAATAATTCATGAATTTAATAAAACAAAAAATGCTGGTACTACACAATAATTAAACACAAATTATTTTATTGGTACAGTAGAACTATTCAAGTAACCAAGATGCTGCAATGAGTTTGATGAGCTAATTAGATATCAAAATAAAATATTAATTAATGTAATATAAAATAGTTTGCATGTATTTGTGTAGTTGAAAATGTGTCTGAAAAGAACTTGACTCTCTGACCGACTTAACAATATATAAATTTAGCTAGTGAGTTTCCCTTACCTTATATCTGAGTAGAACCACAATATTAAGTTTGCTATCTTGGTGTAGACAAAGGAAGAGGACAGATAATTGACCATTGTAACACTTCCTGCTTTCCTAGTCCTTAGCATTACCACAATAATAAGGAAAAAGAGAATTTCCGTTTCTCTAGCATCCAATTCACAATCAGAAGCAGGGAATAAAAAGTTGCAAATTAAAGGCGTTCTCTTGCAAGTTATGTACGACATTCCGAGCAGGATGTTTACCCAATAATAGGGCTTTAGTAATTGACGAAGATCTGATTTAAAAGACATGATTCACAATAATTTTTCACATAGAAATAGGAGATTCTGTAGAGATTGAGATCCGGAACACTATCAATCAAGAACCTTTTGCTACATTGAGAGTGATTACTTGCTCAGTGCATTGAGATGAGAGCAGGCACAGAGAGACGAAGACCTTTTTTTTAAAGAAATAAAAATAGGGTTGTCATTACTTTTCATGTCAAGACACTTTTATATCAGCGCCATCTTTTGACGAATAGCACGTAACTAAGTTTCAACTTCCATTCCGGTGTGATTTTTTAAAGGGAGTCATACACGGCACGGCACGGCACGATACGACGGACGGAAGACTATGTACAAAGATCAATGACCTCTAATGTCAAAAGGATAGGCTAATCGTGCATTTCTTTTTATTAATAAGAAATGAACAAGGATAGAAAGCAACAACAACAACGCATTTCGCCTGTCAATTGTCAATTTGTCGAGTTGGATTTTGGCTCTTGCGTTGATTGAAGGGAGATGATGAGAATTGCTTCGTTCGGTTCGTAGGAATAGAGTAGAGCGCTCGTTCGAACTTCGTTGAGCTGATTATCGAAGAGTTCAGGGCCGCGAGTCGCATTATCTACAAGTGCTGCGCACACGAAACGCCCGCCACGCCATGAGTTCAGAACACGACACGCAGTCGTCGGGAGCAGGCGACTCGCACGAGACAGACGCGATGAGTAATAGCTCCAGCAACATGAAGCTGTTCACGCGGGAAGAACTAAAGTCCCGCAACAAGCGCACAGACGCCGTCCTCATCATCCACAATGGGGTCTACGACGTCACCAAGTTTCTGGACGAGGTATGTGCTCTACAATAGACGTCATTCCAACTAAAGGTTAAACCTTATTATACAGCACAATGTTCAGGCATGATAAAAGATTACGAATTTAAATGCGATACATCTCGCAACTAACACACTATTTCACAATAGGAGCAAATGATATGTGTTCCTTTTGTGAATATTTCACTTGACAATCAATACCTATCTTGAACTTGAATTGAACAGTATTGGTTCCATAAATTAAATACCTACTAGTGTATTACCATTGCTTACAAGAAATAATTATTTTAATTTTTCCTCAAATGAAAACGCACAGCTTGCATGCACTTCAAATTTTTTATAATTCACTAACTAAAGTATCTATCTTTCTGCCAGACTTGGAAATAGTACATCATACATTAACCTTTCATATGTAAATTATTCAAAATTCACATTGGTCTTTCATAAGGTTTCGGGTAATTAGCATTGCAATTTGTTCACAAGTTGGTGTAATTTATGAAATATAGTGTTTTTATAGCATCAGATGACTTGCAGTCTGAACTGATTGTAGCAGTTAATGGTTTCTTGATATCCTTAGTTAGTCATCAATAACATATTTCCTGCAGTTAAAAGAAGCCTTACTTGATGTGCTTTAATGTGCAATCTGTAATTTTTTTATCAACAAAGTTGTGCTTGTGTGAAGAGGTATTTACTTAACACAAAATGTGCACATTTATTCAATTTTTTAATGACATGTCATTCTTCTTTTGTTTAATTAGTTTCATAAACTTGTTTTCCTTGAGTCTCAAATGAAGCAATCATAACACTTGCTTAATACTAAGATATTATGGGCAGCAAAACCTTAATGTATTTACAATGCATGTGCTCGAAAAGAGCGTTTTCTAAGCAGGCAGCCAAACAGTGCGGAAAGTAGCACTTTTCCGCACTAGTGCTTTTTACTTTTCAGTTTTTTTTTTATTTTTGCTCAGCCTGTCATTCAGCCACAACCTGACATTTCAGTTTTTGAGATTATACTGATATCAACCTGCGACCATCTCCACTTCGAAGAATACTGGGATCGATAACTACTACTACTTACTGCGATTCCGGGTTTCGACGATGACACGATGATATTTTTACAAATTACTCAATTACCAGTCGTTACTAATATAAAGGGAACAATTAAAATAACAATTCAATAAACGCGTTTATAATTAGTATAATTACTTTAGAAATTAATTTTTAATGATAAATTAAGTTCAAATCTATACTAATAATATTATAAAGAGGAAAGGTTTGATTGTTTTTTTGTTTGTTTGTTTTTTTGTTTGTTTGCATCGAATAGGCTCCGAAACTACTGAACCGATTTCAAAATTTCTTTCAACATTAGAAAGCTACATTCACCCTGAGTAACATAGGCTACATTTTATTTTCAAAAAAATTAGGGATCCTTACTAAAACTTCAATAATGTAACCCAAGGTGTAAAAAAATACCTAAAATATTCCTTATAATTGCATAGGCTCCGAAACAACTAAACCGATGTTAATGAAACTTGGTACAAAGATAGAATTTACCTTGGGGACGGACATAGGCTGCTTTTTACTGAGGGAAAATATCTCATTCCCACGGGAAAGACTGCAAGCGCGGGCGGAACCGTGGGGTGGAAACTTGATATCTATCTATATCAATCTGAGCTTGGCGTATGATAGAATAAATCTTGGAAATTAACATAGGCTACCTTTTATCGCGGGAAAACTCCTCATTCCCACGGGAAAAATGGCAGCGCGGGTGGAAAGTTTTGATGAAACTTTGTACAGAGATAGAATAGACCCTGGGGATGTGTATAGGATACCTTATACTACGGGAAAATACTTAATTCCCGCGGGAAAATACCTTATTTCCACGGGAAAATGGTAGTTCGGGCGGAACTTTTTGATGAAACTTGATATAGAACAGATATAGAATAGATCTTGAAGATGGATAAAGGCTACCCCGCGGTAATATACCTCATTCCCACGGGAAAAATAGTAGCGTGGCCGGAAAATTAAGATGAAACTTGGTACAGGGATATAAAAGATTCTGGGGATGGATAAAGGCTTCCTTTTACCGGGGGAAAATACTTTATTCCCACGGGAAAATTGGTAAGGTGGGCCAGAAGTTTTGATGAAACTTGATACAGAGATAGAATAGGCCTTGGGGAAGGTAACAGACCACCTGTAACCGCAGGACAATTATAGTTCATTCCCACGGGAAAATGGTAGTTCTAAAGGGGTGTTTTGGTAAAACTTGATTACAGAGATAGAATAGATTTTGGGGATGGATATAGGCTACTTTAACCGAAAAAATATGTTATACTGTTGGCGCGGGTAGAGCCGCAGGGCGAAAAGTTGTAATAATATAAAAAGATAATTTGAAAAATATATAAAACCGCCTTCATGGTCCTAACCTACACTAAAAAGTTACAAATAAAATATAAATCTAGCTGAAAGCATATCAATTTAATATGGCTATTAATATTCCTTATTTACATAAATTGTAACATCATATAAACATGTGTAGACATTGTTATACTCTTCACCTTGGAGTCGGTGCCAGTTGAGGCTAGCTATTTAATCGGAATCACATCTGATCTCAAAAGTTCAGATCGTTGAATATAAAAAAATTAAAGAACGCGGTCAGAGTACTAGGTACAGCCCACTGTAGATGACTGCTAGCAGTAGAAGTCTTTTGGTCGAAATTATGGTGATTAGCTGGCACCGACTCCAAGATAAAGTGTATAACAATGTCTACACATGTTTATATGATGTTACAATTTATGTAAATAAGGAATATTAATAGCCATATTAAATTGATATGCTTTCAGCTAGATTTATATTTTATTTGTAACTTTTTAGTGTAGGTTAGGACCATGAAGGCGGTTTTATATATTTTTCAAATTATCTTTTTATTTTACCCTTTTTAGTGGAAAGTTATCATGACAAATTAGGTACTCACAAAACTTTAATTTCTTTTGTGTAGTACATAATTAAATGCAGATTTTCTCACTAAATTTCCTTTACAGTCTTACGTTTGATTTTTAAATTCTAAATCATTGCTATACTTGATTGGACTTTAACCTAAGTTTTCCGAATGGCGAACAACTGACCAAACACTACGATACCGACGAACGACACTCGCCCGTTTTGTCCACGGAAAAATTCTTAAGTTGTTATCTTCACTTGGGGTTTTCAAATGTTTAATCTATGACTAGTTTACAGAATATATGAACCAAAACCGCATATTTCTTGTTATTTCAATTATAACAAAAGCAACGCAATGAGTGTGCTGTTGTTTATTGAAGAGTTTTCGTTTTAGTCATGAAGGAAGAAAAAATTTTACGCGGGTATTACGCAACACTTCTGATAGTATACCTACTGTTTAGTTGACGGATCAGGGATCGCAGTTGTTGCTATTGACTACCCCGGTAATAAGGTATGAAGGACGCCGCCTTGAGGTTTCCGGCGACTTACCAAAAACAATTGCGCCTCGCCAGCGTAGAGTTGTGGGTTGTGATAATAAACAACCTAACATCCATCCATCCGTCAACTGCGCGTTTGCTTGCTTGCTTTATATTTAAATAAAATAGACGAATGTATAGTTCCCGGCGCGTAACCTACAACCACTGTGAACTCCATCTCAAGCAGTGATGGAAACAAACAGCCTGAAACAGTCCCGCTGCTGGACTAAGGTTCCTTCAGGAGGCTTTTGGAAAAATCTTTACGGTTGGCAGGCGGGTTGTTGTTAGTTGTCCCTTCTCACAGTAAGACACCCACTAGAAGAGTTTGGTTGATGCTTATTTAAGCGGCTATAAATAATAACTAATTAAATAAACAATTCAATACAAATATACACAATAAATAATACTAAAGTTAAAAAAAACTAAATAACACACTTGATTTTATTATGTTACACTCTAACTTTAGTATCGAATGGAAAATAGAAGTTTTCAGGTTTCCCACCAAATTATGAAAAAAAAAGAACTCTACATTACTGGCACGGTTTTGACTGTATTTTTATTTGTCTGTCCCCATGCCTCTCTAGGTAGTTCGCTGCTCTCTAGGAAATAAAAGATATACCTAATATATGTATGGAAAAGCAAAAAGACAAAATACTAAATGCCCAAAGAAGTAAGCAATTCCCAATATTATTGCAAGTTGCAAGTTGATCACCATTGTATATGAGAAGTTCGATAAATAAGTCCAGTAGCCATGTGATAAAATGTACGAAAATAATCGATAAATATACGTTACGCTTCATACCACATCACATCACTATTTTCAAATTCAGTAACCATTAAGTTTCTTGTTTTTTACATGCCAAATAAAGACAAATAAATGTCGTACTTTATTGATATTTTGTTTTTAGTTGGGCGTCATAACATGAATGTCTCTATCTTTTTCTAACGTACCGTATTCAAAGATGTGCGATAGAGACTGATAGAGTTAAAAGACCAACACCGTCTCCCGCTTCCCCCTACCCTCCCACCCCTCTAAGCGGCCGCATTGGTTTCGATACAAAATAGGCATGATACTTCATCGGGGCGCGTAAAATTTTTCTTCCTTCATGGTTTTAGTCTTCTACTCCGCCATGAGATATAATCCAAATTTATATGAAACCATTCTGAGTACAACTTCTATCTATAAAACAAAAAAATATTGAAATCGATTGATAAGAAGCCGAGATATTGCAAAAATAATTTACCGATCGGGTATAACGGCATCGTCAATTGAGGAGTTATTTCCTCATATCTTCAAATTTAATCATCCGATCTTAGCGAAATTTTTATGGGACCACCCTGCAAGTAAACCTGGTCGATTAAAAAATGAATTTTGAAAATCGGTTCACAATTGGCGGAGATATCTTATAACAAACACACAAAAAAAAAAAAAAAAAAAAAAAAAAAAAACATACGCGGCGAATTGAGAACCTCCTCCTTTTTTGAAGTCGGTTAAAAATAGATAGGTACAGAGATAGAATAAACCTTGCAGAAGGACATAGGCTACCTTTTACCGCGGGAAAATACCTCATTCGCACGGAAAAAAACGGTGAGTGGTTAAATGCGAAAGTAATGTTTCTGTGTTTGTTACACTTATTGGAGGTCAGAAGCAGAGAGTGATATAGGCTACTTTTTCAGGCTGGGAAACATCTTATTCCTATGGGAAAAGACGAAAACCAATGCGAGCGAAGCCGCGGGCGGGCAGCTAGTATTAAATAAAATATTTCGTGGCTGAATACATTTTATTACTTATGCCTTATAGCTATTTGCACATGCGCAGTAGATAATATTTTCAGCGCGCATGTATTTAAGATGCCCGCCATTTTATAACGCCTTTTAAATATATTTAACTGTTTGTTTTCTTGCACAATGCATAGTAAAATCTTGTATGATACACGTGCGAAAGATGATTTCCGACTCGTGTCGGCTTATACACTCATCGGAAATCACATACTTTCCGCACTAGTATCATAAATAGCTATTGTCATATATGTTGTAAAAAAACCTACAAAGGTTAGAGACTCAAAGGTTCAGGTTATCTTACGTAAAGTTAATGAATATTGATCAATAACAAATGAATATTGTTAATCATTGTAAAGATCTATGGAGGAGGCCTTTGTCTAGTAGTAGACGTAACTATAAGATGTTCTTCTGCATATTGCCATGTAACTCAGCCATTTTTTATCACAATCCATTCAGCCTTTTTTTACTTTCCCATTTATAATATTAGAATGGGCTTATAGATTTGTGGCTTACTCTTAATTCTTACCAACTTGTCTGTTGCTGTTATGTGATTAGCTGAGCCTTGATGAGGTTTCACTAATTACTGGCGGAGCTTTGACACTAATATGTTAAATGTATGTCTCACACAGTAATTCTCTGTGCCATGCCATTCACTAAACTTGGTTTCAATAGTGTGGTCACATTCTTGAAACTAGTGCACATTTGCATTGAATGTTATTAATAAGAGTGATGCAATGATGTTTAGTTTTCGACTTCCAAATTCTAAATACGTTTATTCGAAGTTCTTAATTTGAACGAATACATCATGAGGAAACCAGCACACACCTGTGAAGAATGTCTAAGCTAGTGTCGGTTCGGTATGTAGTCGATGAGCCCTCACTTGTTCAGTAGAGAAAAACAGAATACAGGTATACCTACTAGTATGCTGTGTGCAAGAGGGGTAGTCGGAGACGCGCAGGAATTTCTTATTAAGCAGGGAGGGCGCGCCATTCAGATAGAATGCGACTCGACCCGAATACCAAACACTTGACCTATACTGGAGAATTAAACGCCATCCCTCGGACGAACTTTTAGGGAAGTCTCTATCAGCTCATATGGATAAAATAAAATGAACTACCACACTGACCCAGCACGAGTGGGAGTGGGACATCAATCACTCCTGGCGCATGGCGGGAGTGTGCATAGGTAGTTTGTTCATCATGATAGTTACTTCACCCACCGTAAGAAGAACGTTGGATAATGATTCGGATAATCTTAAACAATACATACCTACGTACGTGGCTTGAATCCGCAATCAGAAGCGACGACAGCTGCGCCCCGAGCCAGTAAAGCCACCCACTTTTAGCTCTAACTTAATAGATATGAAGGCATTGAGGGTAATTATTTTAACGAGTGTTTTTTACTATCAGTATTATAATTGTTTGTTGCATTATCTGAAGTATAACTGCGTTAGATGTACAACCTATTTACCATCGACGACATAGTTACCTATTTGTTGTCTCTTGTAATTAAGTGCTATGAACAGAAATTGCGTTTATTATACTAAGATACACAGTTACACAGCAAATAGACAAAATTCTTGGCTCACCTAGGGTGCTGTTTTTAAGAAATCACTTCCGGTAGTCATCTCAGGTTTATAGTACAGCAGGCGTTTGAACATCTAGGTATTAAAACAAATTGGTTACTTTGTTCTATTCCATAAATATAGGTACCTACCTATAAAACACCTTTCGCTATCTAAGTTTTTCTTACTGCAAACGCAAACCTTTCATTATGAACAAACAGATGCCATAGTTATTTCCATCACGCTAGCGTAGATACCTACAATTTACAGAAAAACTTTGAAATTCTACAACTTAATTGTATAGAAAATTCTACAATGCATTAAATAAACGAAGCCTGTAGAATTTATTAATGATAATTATTTTGCAAATGGCCTTCGCCAAGGACCAAGAAGTTAATTTACTTTATTTATAATATCTAATATAGCAACTAAATGCACTCCTATTAGTAACTAACTGTCCGGCCAGATTTTTATTTTCCTGTGGAAATGAGGTGAATTTCCGCTGTAAAAAGTTATTCGAATAGGTACCTTGCCCTGACAACAATTGTATAAAGTGACGCTCATACAAACTTACATTTATTTTCAAAAATCGTTCCATTGTAGACAGTTATACCGACGTGGTTCCAACTGGTAAGGCAAACAAAAGGATTTAAACCATCCCCAACTCTTCCTCTTGTGGCTGACATACTAGGCAACTAAGATACATTATCGAGGAGATATGCGTAAAGAAGAGAATTAGAGTTCAGTCCAGCAATCAACTGTTTATACAGTCGCAGTAAATAATAAGATGCCTTTATTTACCTTGTTTGTTTCCATAGGTATATATCTAAAACGCGTGATACCTACCACCGCGCGGAGAATGACCCGAGACGACAATTAATGTAAACGACCTTTACCTCCCCTTGGTTATTTTTATACACCTGGCCTAACATAATGGGTTAGGGTCGCCTGACCGCAATTCCGAAGTGGTTTCCTGTTGGTCGTATACCTGGGTTTATGGTCGAAGGCCGCTTGTAAACATGTTTGTTGTTGTTTTGACAGCATCCCGGCGGTGAGGAGGTGTTGCTGGAGAAGGCTGGCCAGGATGCCACTGAACCTTTCGAAGACGTCAGCCACAGCTCAGATGCCAGGTGATTCACTTTTCCTTTGATATGAGTAAGTCTTAAGTCCTTTACCATTTCTAGAAGGACCCGAAGAATAAGTTCGAGACGTTTTTTGTGACTGTATGAGCGGCGAATAAACGAGTATGTATAATGATGGATTCGATAGGAAACACTCATGTTTATGTAATGAAACGTGTCATGTATCCCCGTCGGGATAGAATCTTACTTTATCTAGTAACTTTACTAGCCTCCTAAAGAGAGAGAGCAGGTATCTCTACTTTTCCGACTTTTAATATTGTAGAGCACTTCTTCCCACATTTGAATATAAGCGATATATCATCGTTCCAATTGTAAATAATAACCAGAGGGATGTTGTGGTCAGGTCGCTAATGAACAAGTACAAGATCGGCGAGTTGGTGGAAGCAGACCGCACGCAGAGCAAGGCGGCCTTCGCAGCCTCCTGGACCAACGACCAGCCGCAGGAGAACAAGTGCGTAATCGCGTAGACCGCCAGCTCACCACCTCACCACGCCACCACGCCACCATTCCACCCGACCACTACATAACCACACCACTACACCAATAGACCTCCCGCTAATCACTCCCCGACCGACTCACGTAGCCTGTATTCAACCGTACATAAACGCGAGCGTGGAATCTGTAATAACAATATCCAATCAATATGATACATTATTGCATTCGGAGGCACATTATTCATATTTTACTTGCTGAGACTCCTGCTACATTTATGCCTCTGACTGCAATAATGTATATATGGTACGCAAAAATTTGTTTTTGCATCTACAGCCATTTTGTATTTTTCGGCCGCCATTTTGGTTTCGTTAAAACAAAACATAGCCTATAACCATCGCACGGTTCAAACGAATCAATAGACAACTCATTCTTTAAAATCCATCGATACGTTTGGATATTCGAGGGTATAAAGAATACCACATACATACATACATACACAGATACGCGTGAAAAACATAACCCTTCCTTTGCAGTCGGGTAAAAATAACTCCCAGGGTAATAGCTATAATTTTCATTTATATAGATAGATCGTTTAAATTGAGCTCAATTTTTTATTATCTATTCACAAGTTCTAAATAGCAGATCTCAAATTAATATTTAATTTTAATCTTTTTGATCTAAAATATAAATCTGTGCAGAGGTTACTTACATAAAAACTTAAGCAATTTCTTTGTAGATTACACTTATACAAAATAATCTGTATTAAATATCAGGTAAAAAACCAAGATTGCACAAAACTTAAAGAATAATATAGATACATGATGTATTCTTGCTACTCTTATTAAAATTTAGTAGCAATGTTGATACTAGTAAAAATTATATACCTATTTTTTTAACTGACTTATTAAATGAATGATGTGCCTAAATAAATTGACCAAACAGATGTTTCAAATGAAGTAAATATTCCTAATTTAAACTAATAATAAACTTATTTGACCCATAAATAACCCCTAATTGTATAAAAAATACCTAGTTATAGGTATCTTAAATATCTGTAGAGTTCGATGACATTAAATTTCGTACCTACGGAAAGCCTCAAGGCAGCAAAAATTGGTGACTATTATGCAATAGCGATGCATTAAAATACTGGACTGGTCAAACCAGTTCATATTGTGTTTCTCTTCATAGAACAAACAAATACATTTTAATCAGCTATGTACCCACACATATGGGTCCACACTGAGGCATGTAAAGCCTGACCAGATAAATAAAATACCTGCTCTGGGGGCGCCACGTGTATATTTTTATGTTTATGGCAACAATTTCCGTACTAAAATTAGTTCCATTGAAATTCCGCAATATGGCGAGGATTTTATTTTTTTGGTCGGGTTTTACTTTATATTTGTAATATTTTCATTTACTTACGCACAAATAGTAGATGATTTCTGAATCCTAAATAACTTTCATAAAATAATTTAATTTCGAGCTCGCTAATGTACAGTAGCCAGCACATGCGGTTGGACATTCACACTACGAAATTTATCCCTACCGCTACAAAATAAGGGCGCTCTCAAGGTTAACATGTCCAGCCGTATGTGCTGGCTACTGTACATAATTATGTAGGTAGTATGTTAAGCAAGAACGTCAAAATGCATAAAAATTTAATTATTCACGATCGCGATCATACTAAACTACTCAGTTACATGCATAACGTTTTTAGCGCACAGGTACTCATAACAAAAATCTTTATAAATATACTGAAGAAGTTTAGTACTGGCGGGATCGGAGGAGGCCAATATTAGATTATTTTTTTCAGTAATTTGAATTCACCTAACATGTCATGTCTCGTCTCTCGAGTGTTCACATACACGTTATCAGTAGATTTATATAAGCAACATGCACATGGTTCTGTGGGTATTATCACTGTAGTTAATCAAATCACTTATGTGTTTATCACAATTCACGTAGTTCAGAGTTGGCTGTAATAACATTTTAATGAGAAAAGACAAGTATTACTATGATCTGTTGATAAATATCACTAATTTTAGGAAAACATGTATAAATGTTGTTTACAGTACTTATAGAATATCATGATCTCTATTTTAAGTTTATGTATATTTGGTATATCATGTAGGCTGCTAAAGCAGTTTTATATTATAATCTATGTTTGTTGATTTGTAATACGCTTATAATGCGAGTAGTTTAAGCCTAGTCTCAAGGTGCTCTTTTTTCTGTATATCTTGGTTTAATAAATTGTATTTCACTGCAAATGTTGGCTCGTTATTTTTACAAACCACAATCACAGTTTTAGTTACATTTTATCCTTTTTGGTTGCGTTCCCTTGTCCCACACAGACCCATGTCATGTGCTTAACAAACCCGAATAATAAATATAAAGGACTTCCCCCGATATAATAATAATTAAACATTTACGATCTCAATTGAACGCTCAAACAATCCTCTAGGATCCTTTATATTTTTTATAAGGTTTTACATTAATTTTTTATTTCAAGCACAAAATAAAATAAGTTTTAATATGAAAATCATAATAAAGCCTCGTTCAGGGTGACGTACGTCTACTGTCGTGATGGTGTTGCTCGTCTGTTTGCGTAAAATTTATAGTAGCTAGCACACGCGGCTGTACATTTCGACCTCTATTTCGAAACTTGTAATACCGCAAGTAGTGCTAGCTACTGTATAAGCAAAACGCTAGTGATTATGCTTTTACATGAACAACGCAACGACACAGCGTGTGCTGCACGCGATCATGATGCGTATAATATTAAATAATATGCATTCGATGCAATGATGATACCCGGCCGGCGAACAGACGCTCAGCAGTAGACTACATAGAATAGACAAATGCTAACATTCAGTTCTATGACAATAATAACGACGAATCGCTCGGGGACTTGACTCAAAATGTATGTCCGAAATTATTAGCGTTGTATAACGAAGCACAGAATGACTGCACACAATGTGGCAAACTAGTAAGTATCAAATTATAAATAATATAAGTAACAATAATAGTAGAGAACTGATAAGCGTACGTAACACGTGTAAGGTTCCACAATGCTAATAAATTTTGTGTTTAGATAGATAACGTGTAGAGTTAATTTCTTTTGTACCAAATCAATAATGCACAGAAATATCTAATTTCTGTTGTTAACTTCCTTAAATAATAATAGGATTTTGGTGGAAGATTAATATGATGCTGACGAGGGAAGCGGTCAAATGCGCGGGATATAAATATCCCACCAAAAACATACCTGTTATAAAGGGGGCCCAAGTTCCTATCGGCTAATTGTTCGCCTAAAAAAGGGTTGAAATCCAATCTAATGCCAAGTTTAGATGCACTTTAAAATCGATCATAATCATCTTCATCAACAGCCTGATCCACTGGTAAACATTTACCATTCCCATGACTCGCCAACACATTCTTGGCAGAGTGTGTGACTGAGTGTGTGTTGTGTTGTTGTGCAGTTCGCTCAAGTCGTGGCTGACGCCGCTGCTGCTGGGCATCGCCGCCACCATCATCTACCGGTACCTGTTCGCGCAGTGACGTCATCTGCACGCCGTGACGTCACCGCCCGCCCCCGCCCCCGCCCCGCCAACGGCGCTGTGACGTCACTACGTGTCTCGTCGAGACAGTCAGTAGATGCTATGTTATTGAAAGGTGCGCTAAGGAAATTCAATACGTTTTTTAAGATTTCGACAATATATTGCGAAAGCTTTCAAAGGTTATCTTTAAATTTTAGCTTAAAAATGGAAAGTAAAATTGTCAATAGCATCTGCTCGAATATCTATACTATATTTGTATCTAGCTAAATAGAATCTCTATTTTTTTCTAAATTAATTTCCCTTTTTGCTAGGGCAAATATTTTTTGCCTTCAAAATCTGCCTCGAAATGAATAGCATATATCTACAATATTTTGATATGCTATTGCCAAACAATTTATTTACCAGTAACAGCCGTAATATTTTACATTTACGGTTTAAAACTCTATTTTTCCAACAAGTAACCTTTTGATTATAAAACTACATATTTCATACAGAGAAGCAATTACAGCCACATAGGTACCAAATTAGGATACTTAATAATGTCAAAAGCAAAGAGCTTAACTCGATATCGTGGTCGCAAAATAAGTATTTGTGCCAGTATAAGGTGGCTATTCATTCTGCCTTTTTTAGATATTTTACACAAAGTTATTTACAGTGCGATTCAAAAGTAGATAAAATTTTGAGAATTATATGGCACACTGTTGAACTTTAGTTTTGAGTCGGGTTCCAACTGGTCAATTTTGTTGATTCGTCATTTCCTCTACCAGTCAGGCGCCTTACTCGACAGTTTTGAAGAAATCTTTAAGTGGTCAGTTGCCCAAACTCGTCAGTTACTTAAAGACGCCAGTTTCGCTAAGTCCATTTCAAACCAATTCCTTGCAGGTTTGTGACCTGTGTTGTGTGACCATTGGTTATTGCTATCACTATTAATTTATTTTCACTCTTGAATTGCACTGTATAAGACTTGAATTGTCAGCATTTTATTTTTGTTACAGTTAATATGAGTAATAATATTGTATATTTTTTGTTGGTATGTTTATGTAGGTACACAGCCAGCACATGTGGTTGACACTCGCACTACGAAATACACCCCTACCGCTTCGGGATACGGGCGCTCTCAATGTCAACATGTCCATTGTCCAGCCGCATGTGCTGAATACTGTACATAGATTAATATTAAGTAATAATTATATTATTTTTTGTATGCGTGGATTGAACTGCATCTCTAGGGATAAGGAATTTGGGTATTTTAGGTGCTGATGTGTATTGTGTAGGAACTTGCATAGCTTACGGTAAGTTTGTGTGAAGTCAATTACATATTTACCTATATATTTTGTCTGTTTATCATGTACCACACAAAATAGTTTAAAACTTATGTGGGATGCACAAATTACACTATATGTACGTACGTATATCGACCTATTTATTCGAGTTATACACATATAACAGTTTAGCCTGGCTTTAGCTGTTTATCTATTTATGGTGATTTGATTATATTATACAATGAGGTGAAGTGACATTTTAGCAGTTCATACCATCCTCTATGGTTCATATGCACTAAATAATACTTGCAGTCGAAAATTTGGTATCACTTTGGTCTAACTAATGTATTGCTACTTCGGGTCAATTTGTTGTCATATTGGCACATACTTTGGGTTAATGATGTCAAAATCATAATATATGATGTAGATGTTGTCACTGTTAATCTATATGTACTACACCCCTCCTTGTACATCATATCGCCGATGCTGTACCATGGGAATGCCTGACGTTTTGCATGTGTAATGTATCCATATTAAGAAATTAATAATATCAAGTCAATTATTCACAACAGCATCTGTGAGTGATGACAATATCTGCAAATATTGAAACTCCGTGTCATGAAATGGAATGTCGTGAAATAGACTGACTGGCATTTACTGCATCAAAGCCTTGTTTAGTTGTGATTAAGTAAGTCTAATTTTAAATAACTTGTAACATGTTGACACTGTCTTGATATTCTGTATGCCAGCTTTGTTTGTTTCAGCTAATAAAGAATTATTTAATTTTAATTATGAAATATTTTATTTTTAACTCATTTAATTAATAAAAAAAAGAGCTCTTATAATTAGTGTAAGTGAACAAAATAAGTAACAGTCTTTAAAATCTTATCTTAAGTAACAAAAATAAAATTAGCCTACGAAGAATAATACAACTATCCATAGCAAGATAAACATACTTCAGAGTCCTCACACCTGTAACAATATCAAAAATATGTTTTAAAGTAAACAAGTCCACTGAATGACACATTCATTCATCATAAAGATCATTGATCCTACAGATAAATTGTTGTGCGGTATTCTGCTCTTTTATTTAATATTTGTTAGTTAATCAAAGAATGAATGTTATTCTCAAACTAATTTATTCATAATAGATTATTTTATTCAAAATACCTAATGACCTCAGAAGTTGAAAAGCTTTGCTCAAACCAAGGTTGGCTCTCTTCCCAAATTAATGTATAAACAATAATAATACTTAATTGAATAATCTAACAAAGAGACAATACAATATCAGCTTAAACAGAACATGCAAGCAGATTCACTTAATGTGTACACTGCTGTAGAGGAAATCTCTGCAGGATTGTATCTTTTATATTATCCTTTTATTTTTTAAAACAATGTTCTTAATATTACTTACCCCACAAGCAAGCACCGTGAGCAGTAGAGCTTCTGGCATACAGAGCACCCGTGCTGACACGAGCAGCACAGCGCAGCCTCACAATACGCACACTTGCTCTCCAGTTGCCTTCCACACCCACATCGACTCGATTGATTATGCTCTACCATCTGCAATCAATAATGCAAAATTTGCATAATATATTCCTTTGATATATGGGTATATATTGCAAGAAACTAAAACATGTTTTAGGAATTATACCAGGAGTTTAGTTTATTTGACGCTCAGACCCCCAAGTGACCTAAGGGTAGGTATACCTAATTTATTTGAATGTTAATGGAGCAAGAATTTTTTTGACTTTAGGATATTATTAAAGATACTCACAGCTGCCTCAGTATGTACTAGTGTTCCATCTTTGCTAATGCAGAGCTGCTTCTTATTATCTTTAGTTGGAAAAATATCTTGGATACTTTGAGCTCCATGAAGGTTAGTTTTTTTGGCGCCTTGAAAAAGAAGCTCCATTGTCTTTTCTACAACAACAAACCAGAGTTGACTCTCTGACCAAAAGTTGCTTTAAAAATACCTTAGTAAAAAACTAGAAATGTAAAAAAACAGGTCATACCGTAAATTTTAATAAGTTTACTTTCGTTGTTGTTTAAAATCTGTTTAACACCAATATGAACTTTACTTTGTGTAACATAATCGTCGTTATATGGGTTGGCTCGTTTTGCCATTTTTCCTTTCTTCTGTCCGAATTAGTCTAAAAACGCAACCAAAACGAAAACTAAACACAACAACACACGTAGGTACACCAATCACAACCACGGAACACTATATCACAACCAACCAATATAGGTACAAAAAATAAAATAAAACATCAACCAAATCGATTGATTACTAAGAACTTTTTTATTTACCGCTTCCCTTCGCGAGAAAAGCTATAAAAATCTGTTGCACAACCAACTTTTGTTTCAATGAATGAATGAAATGAAAAACTAACACGTAAAAAAATAATAATTGAACACTAGATGTCGCTGGTAGTATTTTTACTTTATGTAAATGGGTTTCTGCTGGCTGTTGTTTTGTTTGTGCGCTAGCTAGCTGGCTGATTGAAGGGATG
The DNA here is from genome assembly GCA_948473455.1 of Teleiodes luculella. NCBI lineage: Eukaryota > Metazoa > Arthropoda > Insecta > Lepidoptera > Gelechiidae > Teleiodes > Teleiodes luculella. The sequence goes on from OX419585.1 coordinate 294,795, forward strand.
CATGCATGATGGTGTAGCATATTTCGTTGATTTCCGGCACAGAATAACAGTCTAGGCCATATCATAACATAAGAAAATAAAATACAAAACAAATATCTGCTATTTCCGGTTTAAATAAGGCTGGCTATTCACAGCCCAATTTGTTTGAAAAACTGTTGCTATTCTTGCGATTTGCACAATACAATGACAAGCAATAATCAGTGGTAGAAAAGAATTTAGCTCGACTGGCAACACTGCCAACAGGGCACCTTCGATCGATGGGTTGCTGCCTGTCAACAAAATCTTTGAAAAATTTATAAATATAGAAATTTATCCAAAATTAGACCAAGATATTGTGGATAAAAAACAAGAACGGATTTTGTATAATACGCATAACAGCAAAGCGTAGCAGGCCAATAAGAATAGTGTCAGCAAAGAAGTGAAAGTGTCGAGTGGTGTCGGATCCATGATAGTGAGGGTGGTGTTGGCTGGCGCAGCATATGTCGGGTGTCGGGCAGCGCGCGTTACGTAAGGCGTGGTAGCGGCATGTCGTGGCCGCAGCGGCCGGCCGCGCTCCCGCCGCGCCCGGGACCCGCGCTCCCGCAGGTTAGCCCCGACGTAAACAATGACGTGGATCAGACCTATTGTCAGCTCATGTGATTGATAAACACCTTTGTTTTTCTTTATATTATCTAAACAGTTTTCATTGGCACACATTTTGTTTGATACCTAAAATGCCAACAATTGCCTTTTCCATATTGTACGGCTAATTACTTTCTGCAACTATGTAACATTATGTATTATTACTTTCAGGGCTATAACAATCAGCAAAACATGTATCCCAACTATCAGGGAGCACCGCCGCCGGCTGGTAACACCCAGCAGCAGTACTGGCAGGCGCAGCAGCCTCCATACAACCAGCAGTACGGGCAGGCATACCAGCAGCAAGACTATGGAAACAATGCTAACCAGTTCTACCAACAAACACCGCAACAATACAATCAGAACTATTCCAATCAAGGTTACACCGATACTCAGCAGCAATATCAGCAGAATTACTATCAAAACCAGTCACAGCCGAGTTACCAGCCACAGGCCAAGACTGACAGCTGGGAGGATAACTGGGACTGGGGTTGGGACGAGGCTTCCAAGCAGGCTCAGCAGGCCTCCACACAAGGCCAGACTATGGTGCAGCCATCACAGCCTCCTCAGCAACAAGTGTACAACAATGCTAATGTTATAGAAGAAAGTTTTGCCTCAACAGACACATGGAACTGGTCTATGGATGATAAAAAAGAATCTAAAGATGTTGCACCTGTTGCTAAGCAGCAGCCTCCTGAAAAACAAGAGACCAAACCCATGAGTGAACCTCTGAGGAGTGCTAGCAGTGCTTCAAGCCATACACCGTCAGAAGAGGTGAGGACACTTAGTGACAGAGAAGCAGTCAAAGAAAGGTTACCAAACTTGGCACTAGGTAAGAAGAGAATACAGTTGGAAAACTTGACCCCACAGTGGTCAATAGAATCCCAAATGTCACAGGAATCCAGTGATGGCCCTCAAACTCACTCCGAAGGTACATATAGAAGTGATAATCAATCTAGGAATTCTAGTAAAAGTAGTCCAGGTGTAAATACAGAAAATTCTAATTTCAATTACTCTCATTCAGCTCTAGAAGACTTCACTCCAAGTGCAGAGTGGTCGAGACAAGATACACTGGTAGACAATAACCAAACTAGCAGCAAGAGAGAAAGTCATGAGGAGCTGGCTAGTTCATTACAAGAAATGAATATTTCAAATAGAGAAAACCCAGCTCCGGAGCATACTATGAATAAGGAAACAGTGAATGCGCCACCACCTTCGGTGTCGCCGGCCAACCTCCCTCCCCCAGTATCTTACATGCCCCTTCCATCAATGCCCGTCCCACATATGCCTCCAGCTCCACCTGTTTCATCGGGGCCAGTGGTGCCCCCACCTTCATCAGCGTTACCTCCACCCACAAACTTCCCCCCAGCCTCATCATCCACAAATCCTTTCAAGCAATCGGGACCATTCTCGCACAAGAAGGTAGCTGCAGCCAGTGCTTCCCTCCAGTCATTCCCACCATCCAGTACCAGTTTGACATCGCCCAATGTAGTGAACAAGGTATCTCAACACAGAGTGCCTCATGGTTTCGGTGCTAACTTGGAAACTACTCCCGAAAACTCGGAAAGGCCCGACCAGCCGCAAATGTCCGCGTTCAGGCCCGCACCCGTGCCGCAACAAGTCCCCGATAACTTGGAAGTGGCGCCGCAAAATGATAGGAATGAGTATCTTCAGACGGCGCACCTGTCTACCGGCGATTACGGTGAAAACACGGATTTCAGTCGTGGAGCGCCGCCGCCGGGGTTAAGGAGAATGGTTGTCGGACAGCAGGAGCCGGAATATCAGCATTTGAATATTTCCGGTGACGAGCCGCCCCCCGGCCTGGCGCGGATGGTCCCGGGCCAGCAGACGGAGGCTGACAACAGCTACAACCAGCCCGATAGCTACCGCCAGGCGGACGGCCAGCAAACGCCCGAAAATTACAACCGACCTCCGAGTCGAGGTTCAGACAGGCGGCCCGTGGGCCTGGACAGGATGGTCCCAGGCGAGCCCAGCAACGATGGATACCCGCCGTACCAAGCTAGCAACTACTCACCAAACGACCAGCGGGTAGTTACCGGTGTCGACCACGACTATCCAATGCCCAGCGACGCTGGACCATCAGATATTCGAGAGCAGAACGTCGATGGCTCAGATTACTCAGAACAAACTCCGCGGACCGTTCAGCGAAACGTGGTAGGCGCTAGGGATGTTAGCAACGATGCACCTGACTACAGCCCGCCCGAAGACCAACAACGAGAGATTACAATGGAGGGAGAAAACTTGCAAGATTTGAGTATCATTCCAGGGCCGGATATGACTTATTCAAGAGAAAACCTCGACGGGGCTGACATGAGCGTAGTAGACGCGGCGGTTGACCGGAAAACAGACTTATCAGACTCTGTTGAACACCCCGTTACGAGTTCTAGGCGACAGTCGCTCAATAGAGGCACGTCGGGGGAAGAATCGGAGCGCGACAGAGCATTCAAAGCGTCGCCGAGGAGAGACAGGGACAAACACAAGTCTACGAGAGACCGCGATCGAGACAAGGAGGGGAGATACTCGCGAGGGGACAAGAAGTACGATAGAGAGCGGGAGGAGAGGAGGTCGATGCGGGATAAGGAGCGGGGAGATAAGGACCGGGACCGGCGGGACCGCGAGGAGAGCCCGCACTCGCGCCGGCGACGCGGCACTCGCAACCGCCGGTACGATACTGAAGACACGGACTACTACAGCGACCGGGAACGAGATCGGAGGTACGTGGATAGACGGCTATATTAACCTACCTAACTATTATACCAGAGCCAGCTATTACGTATTATATGGTTTATTATTATTGATTGTTGATTACGTAGTATTCAAAACTAGAAGCACGCCTTATTAGATACGTGCTTCTAGTTTTGAATACTACGCTCCCGTAGATTATTAAATAACTACGGGAGCGTAAAAAATTTATACAACTCATCAAACAACCATTGGTGGAGAGGCCAGAGCTGTTGCTTTCCATTTGGGAAGCATGGTGGTATTATCTTCACCACATACCAATAATTAAATAAAAAGAAAAGCTAGTGGTATCGTGCTTCATAAAAATACAACGCACTAAAAACTACTCAAACCGAAACGAAATTTCTTTCGCGTCGAACAAATTGTGTCATTAAAAGTCGTGTTTAGTTAGTTCGACGCTAAAAACATTGTGAGAAAGCATCGACACAAGCAAGGAAATTCAAAGTGTATTTCGTAGAGAGCCTACTCTAGTTGCTCCTCTGCCTCTGCTAATAGTCCTCTGCTCATTGCCATTTAACTCTTCGGGCTAGATATAACTTTAGCGCATCTACGGATCTCGATGATTCCCAGTTAGATCGAACAGGATATTTAGCTTTTTAAAACTTCTTTTAAGGTACCAATAATTCGTTTTCCCCAGAGCATACCGCGAAGGATCGTATGCGAAGCCGCCGCGTCCGGACGAGAGCTCGCGCCGCCACGATCGGTCGCGGCGCTACAACACCATAGAGCGCGATCGAAGGCCGGATGATGATCGCGACCGCCGCCGCGACCGCCACCGCGACCGAGACCGCGACAGATACGAGGCGCGCTACAGGGATATCGATCCTACTAGGAAGCACGGGAATTTGCGCGCGGAACGGGAAGACGAGGAGAGGCGCAGAGGTTCGTTTATATTTCTTTCAGCTAGGTACATATTTTTTAGTCTTGTGTTTGCTATTCAGCCCCACGTATCCTCTGGTGGGGGCCGTAACTAGGTAATGTCCATTTTGTGATGTCGTCGCTCTGTGCCCGAATCGACTGTCGAATTGCTGGTCGCTTTGAAATTGGCTATGGGCGGTCGTATCCTAAAAGCTACCAATGCGATATCATACGCACCGAAACAAAATGCCGTTCAAGCAAAAATTTACCCGTAAACGGTGATGAAGAAGGGCGACACATTCTGATCATACAATTTAGGTCCTATTTGACCCAATCAGGTTTGATCTAGTAACTAAATTGTATTTATCTTAGCATCATTCATTACCAAACAAGCACACTGACACTATAGATATTAGATTAGGTATTGATTAAGTACCTAAGTATTTAGTAGCCGAGCTGCCACCTTGAATACAACCGTCTATTTTCCAAGGATATAATAATCCAACGGTCTTACGATGTAATTCGACATAGAATCACAACACGGAGTTATTCATTCGTACACTAAGTACACAGTACTTGCAATACTTGCTTTTAGCATACTAATCGACCACTGCACTGCAAGTGAAAGTTGAACTACTTCTTTGATATATAAACTAGTGTCGACACCTATTTCTGCTGCATAGTCTTATCTCAAAGGAGGAAATAGCTATCGATATTATTAGGCTCTTTATCCTGTAGTGGAAGTCGTTCAGGTGAGATGATGATGATGATGATATGTAATAATTTAAATTTAAGTAGCACATGAACCATTTAGATACCTACTGAGTGAGATAGCTACTGAGTTGAAACCACTGCTAAAATAAATTACACATATTTTTTCCCGAGGATTTCTGATGCGAAGTTCGTAAAGAAAGCATCGGTTACCGCACTGTTGAACGGTAAATCAATACGAAGGCTCGAGCGAACAAAGCAAGTTATGTCCACGATAATTGTTTTTAAGTCTCAGTCTTAAGTCTCACGAAGAAAGAAGAATATCTGCATGTACTCAGTTGATTACAAATAGTAGAGTACCATACCTATAGATCAAACTGGGCTTGATGCAAGTGTTGTGTTTTTGCAGTGACGTTCTCGAGCGATACGTTAGACAGTGAGGGCAAAGGTACTGCGATTGCGTGTGCGGTGTACTGCTCGCACCATCACCAAGTGTTGCATGCCTCACGAACAAACACGCCCACTTGACGCTATAAACGATTGTCTAATTTAAACATACTGCATTCTTGAGATGTTTCAAGCGAATTTGAAGTACATTGATTTGGTTTTCAAGGGATTTTGGTTAGCATACATTAATACAAAAGATTTTGTAATGTTACCCTGACGCGCAACGTGTGGCTTATATTGCAAAATCTGGTCTTGTGATAAGATCACCGAAGTTTTCTCAAGTAACTCTCTTTAGGTATATTCACGTTTTGCCGCATGTTGGATTGGGAAAAATAGATTAACCTTGGTTTCTATAAGATTGTTTCAATTATATCAAATGCCCGAAAAGGTTGGTTTAATAAAGTTGCTTTTAAATTATATTACACTAGCGACCCGCCCCGGCTCCGCACGGGAAAATGGTTATTGTGGGTTATCCTTCAGTATATTATGCATGTATTATACTTATAAACCTTCCTCTTGAATCACTCTATCTATTAAAAAAAACCGCATCAAAATCCGTTGCGTAGTTTTAAAGATTTAAGCGTACAAAGGGAGGGACATAGGGACATAGGGACAGAGAAAGCGACTTTATTTTATACTATGTAGTGATACTCGTACATCACGGCATATTTTCGTTTGCATTGGCCACTGTTATATTTACTGTCATTGTGGTAGGTGAACCAATTTCTTGGGCTACCGAAGCCGACTATATGTACTTCTTATTTGCATGAATTGTGTGCAGACATCATTCCGCCTTCAGACATTACCTAAAACAATCAGATATTAAAATGTGCTTGTTAATAGCGTTACACGAATATAATGTACAGCATTTTGTCGATCATACATAATATAATTTAATGTTAATCTTTAAAAGCGTATCATCTTTATTGATAGTTGCATGAATAACGCTTTAAAATTTACAGGCGCGTACAAAAAATCCAGTTAGAATTTGTAGTCAGCGTTTTGGGGAACTGACTCGGCAGGTCTTATTATAGTGAAATGTGTTATTTTTGCTTAACCATCACCCTAGCGATAATGTTGTTTACTAAGTTGGCCAATCCGCAATAAGCCAGCATAGTCGACTAAGGCCTATTCACCCTGATTTAAAACCCTCAGTGCAGACATATATTTTATCTAAATTATTTATGTTTTAATTTATTGACACACATTGGATAATAATATGTCCTTCACTAAAAATGTTTAAAAAATTAAGTAGGTGAACACATTTTCGAAGTTTAAAATGTGTTCATAAAGTTCAAATAAATAAAATAACATTTGCCAGCACGAAGGACAAGAAAGGAGCATAAAAATATGCCTCATTTTACTCGTAGACGTGACAGTTAATGTTTCTCAATGTGTTCAATACGGTCGTTATCATCAGATCGCGATACCACTCACATCGGTCACACGGCTCAGATAACGTGACGTTTTAATCTCACGGATTCTTTAAATGTACGGGAAAATTACGATTTTTCAATTTAATACCATGGCTTTGATGTTTTTGAATTTCGCCATAATCCACCGCCAACTAAGTGTATGTTTCTATGGATTTGCTTTTCGTTTAATATAATTTCGTTAATGATCTAAATCCACATAATTGTTTAAGCGGTCATTGGTTTTAATTATAATTTGTAAACCAAACAAACAATGATCCCTAATTTGAAAGTCGTAGAATATGTGAAATAACAATTGATTTTGTATTTACGAAACGAATAGATGTGGTAATTCAGACCATGAAAATTTTAGTTTAATACGGAACCACATTATTTTTACAGTTTTCATAAAAATCTATGTTTCTTTCCTTACAATGTTACTTGGAAGCAAAACTGATTGCTTACGAAATGGTATTTTAAGTGTATACTGTCGAGCTACACGAGCTGGTGACAGATTTTATCAAGTCGGTATTAATTTTGTAATACAATGTAACGAAGTAAAATTGAAATACAGCTTTCATAAAATAACTTAACATGACATAAAGCGTACAAAACCAGTAAATTCAACTTCTTGTTTTATATTAGCTTGACAAATGACACATGCCTCATGAATGAGTTGTCCGTGCGTGTGTTGTAATGTAGTGGGGCACACGCCCGTGGTTGCAGGCGAGCTGTACTCCCCGGAGTCGCGCGAGGGCCCGGGCGCCGCCGCCACCGACGAGGACCTCAACGACACCACGGAGTCGCGCCGCCGGGACCGCCGCTCCAGGCACCGCGCAGACCCTTACTATGACGGTCAGTACACACCATTGAACCGACAACGCTATTTTTCTGGTTAAGTGCTTGTCCGGATTGCAAAATCAGTGTGATAATATATAATATACTTTATTGCACATAAACAACACAAAAATTTGTTATAAACTTAATTAAGTTTAGCAATTGCAAAGGCGAGCTTCTACCAAGAGCTCTCTACAAAGAGATCTCTTCCAACTAACCTATACGCTCGTGAGAAAAAAGAAGAATAATTTTGAGAGATAGACAAGAAGTGCACCTAAAGAAGGTTATAAATGATATAAAAGGTCATGACATAGTTAATTTAAATTCATAAATTGTGTATGTTTTAACGACACCTTCGACAATACACATAATAAAATTAACGCATTGTTTTAATGAACTTAGGCAAGGTGTGAATCGCTGGCCGTCCGTACCTAAGCATTTTCCGCTCCCTTTCCTTCGATTAAGTATAAATATCAATTTTGCGACTGATATTTTATTGTGCTATAAACATAAACGCTTTTTACTTGATTTGACTTAGTGTATAATATTGCAGGTTATACGGCGGGCGCGTATCCGGACGCGTACGCGCTCCAGCGGCAGCAGTACGAGTACTACGAGCGGCTGCGAGCCACCGACCCACACGCCTACCTACAGCTGTACAAGCAGATGATGAGCGGCCGCCAGCCAGGGAAGCAAGCATACGCGCCCTGTGAGTGCATACAGCCTATACACACCCACCGACCCACACGCCTACCTACAGCTGTACAAGCAGATGATGAGCGGCCGCCAGCCAGGGAAGCAAGCATACGCGCCCTGTGAGTGCATACAGCCTATACACACCCACCGACCCACACGCCTACCTACAGCTGTACAAGCAGATGATGAGCGGCCGCCAGCCAGGGAAGCAAGCATACGCGCCCTGTGAGTGCATACAGCCTATACACACCCACCGACCCACACGCCTACCTACAGCTGTACAAGCAGATGATGAGCGGCCGCCAGCCAGGGAAGCAAGCATACGCGCCCTGTGAGTGCATACAGCCTATACACACCCACCGACCCACACGCCTACCTACAGCTGTACAAGCAGATGATGAGCGGCCGCCAGCCAGGGAAGCAAGCATACGCGCCCTGTGAGTGCATACAGCCTATACACACCCACCGACCCACACGCCTACCTACAGCTGTACAAGCAGATGATGAGCGGCCGCCAGCCAGGGAAGCAAGCATACGCGCCCTGTGAGTGCATACAGCCTATACACACCCACCGACCCACACGCCTACCTACAGCTGTACAAGCAGATGATGAGCGGCCGCCAGCCAGGGAAGCAAGCATACGCGCCCTGTGAGTGCATACAGCCTATACACACCCACCGACCCACACGCCTACCTACAGCTGTACAAGCAGATGATGAGCGGCCGCCAGCCAGGGAAGCAAGCATACGCGCCCTGTGAGTGCATACAGCCCATACACACCGACAGCTTTCTTTTGTTTTCCTCGTTTTCCTGCCTATGATTGTATGCACGTCGCGACGACAACGCTGGAAAGACGCCAATATGGGGGGTCTGTTAGGCTTAAACAGCGTAATATAGTTATTGCTAGCATCGTAAACTAGCGCGATCGACTCGTCTATGTTTAACACCTCTACTACTCCTGTACCTTTTCATTATTAAAAGTGTGAAAATAAAGCTTATTAACTAAGTAATTAGCCACCGACAGTCTGGTCTTATGTCTGTTTGAATTAGTGTGGCCTCTCTGTTGAGAGCACAGTTTCTCTGTCATAATGGCGATTGGTGATGAAAATGATATTATTTGTTCCAGTGTACACGATGGGCGCGATGGGCTACGAGCGCGCGTCCGACCGCGGCAGTGTGCACTCCGGCCGCTCCTCCACCAACGGACTCAAGGGCAACGACACGTATGTACTCGTACCACCGCACTACTCACACATTCACATACATTACACAAACACATACTCGTACTACACTTCTGCTACGAGTAACTTATATTCACACACACTGTATCTAGCTGTATATGCAAAGGGGCCATTGCATTTCCTCCCCACGCCTTACAAATGTATGGACTTAATTTTAGCCAAATACGAGTATAAACAACAGACACATACCATACATGTATAAAGAACACTCACATACCATATTACATAATCATCATAATTATTTTATACTGTCATGTTTCACTTTTTGCTTAATTTTAATATTCTGATAAAAAAAGTATTGATATTTTCTTCCCGATTCAATTCGATGCGTTATTTTTTTCGTTTACTAACATTGATTGCATTTTATTTGGTTTGTTTCATCATAACAAAACATACATACACCTCACTGATTAACCTACGCTTCGAATACAAATGTTGGTGCAGACGTTTTGTTTCTCGGCGACCGGGCGCGTTACAAGACACTCAGAAATTATGTTTCCTAAGACTCTTCTAGCTACCTTCATTTAGATTTTTGCCAGTCTGTTCTGTATACGAAAAAGAAACATTATATCTGAATTTAAAGCAGTCAACCTAACCTGTCAGTCATCGTGAGATAAAAAGTGTGCACAGGTCGATCCATTACCGAGACATGGACTTTGCGATTGTATAAGTGTGCTAGTTAATACAATTTGCTTCGGACAAATATGCTAGCCTGGGAAAGGCAAAAATTATTTTACAATACAACCCTTAATATAAAAACTAAATTAACGTAAAATTCCGTGCCCACTTATACTACCACATTGTTAATGTTTCGCTATTTTATCACAATGCATTCTGCTCGAAATATCTTACAATACTATATTCGAGCTAGCATTTTGCACTCATATCGCCGCCGAGCCGTCATCTGTAGCGTAGCTCTAAAATATGCCATGAAAGAGGGCGCTTGACTCTATTGTACCGCTTACTTAAGTAATTGGCAGCATACGAGTATTAGCGATATGTGTATAGTAATACAGCGACAAAGGGCTTAGCTTAGCGCGACGCTGTGGGTGATTGCTTGGTTGTAACCCCGCAGCGATTATAATGGACCTTTTGTGAACGCTGTATGTATCTTATTGAAATCTTTACAAAAACTTATATTTTGATATTCATGTTAGTTTCTTTTTTCAATGTTGTGCAGCATCAGAAGTTTATCAAAAGTATTATTTGTATTTATACAAAATAAGAGGCTTTGGAAGAGGGGAGCTTCCTAACACAGGCAAATTGTTGCCTAAAAGGAAACTCCAGATACTGTAAAACTATGTACCTTAAGTTGTGAAATAACATTATTATTATTATATCTGTGTAGATTTTCTTTATTCCTCATTCAGCAGTCAACTCTTTTGTTTAAGCATTCCACCACGCAAAACACATTGTTTCAGAAATGAAGAACACTCAGTTAGCGTTGGCAGTTGTAGTATATGTAGATAATGTAGTAGTTGGTCCATTATGGTTGTTGTAGGTAGTATGGTATGGTATGGTATAAGTGAGTGAGTGAGCGTTGTGTGGTGTGTGGTGTAGGTACTACGGGGCTGGGCTGGGCGCGCGGCTCGACGCCGGCTCGCTGCGGGACGCGCCTTCCCTCAGGACCGACCTCTCCGACAGGTAACCAGCTGATACACGACACACGACACACGGCACACGCCTACGATTCTACTATTTACTTACTAGAGTGACTCAGCGACCCAAAGTGGGTCTTGGCTTCCGAACAATCGTTACGATACTACTATTTGGTCATCTATATTTAACAAACAAACAATCTTTATTTTAAAAGCTTAACTAGAAAAACAAACAACTGCTCTGGGGGCGCCACTTGTATATTTTTATGGTTATGGCAACAGTTTCCATCATAAAATTAGTTCCTATGAAATTCCGCAATATGGCGAAGATTTTCATTTTTCTGGTCGGTCTCATAAAAAAGTGTATCCCTAATTTTAAGCTGTCTAAAGTCTTGTATGATTAACCTCATAGAATATTTTTAGACACGCGCCCAACACGTGTTTAGCTATTTTGTAGAGAGATGCCAAATTGTTGCTTATTACACAATACAGTAACTAAATAGTAAATTATATTATTTGCGCAATATGCAATCACTTCATTCATTTTAAGATCAGTTCATTCATTCAGCACGTCGCGTGGTTTGCATCATCCATCACTGCACGGTCATTTTTTATTATTACGCTATTAACTTTACATTATTTAGTTGCATTAAGAACTTTCGTATTCATTGGTTCTGAAATCTTATTTTGATTTCGTAGAGTTGTCCTTCCTAGTCCTTCTAGTAGCAAAACAATAATAAAATCGCTAAGCATCAGGAACAATCCATAATTATATTATATACAGCAGCCCTATTGTATTATTTTGTATTCTATTAGTGGCTAAAACCCGCCTCAAATCAATGTGTTTTCTGTATTCGAATGTTTATTCGATGCGTTTTTGTTAAAGGAAAACATTGTCGTGAGGGGATATACCTGCAAATCAAATTCTAATTCAAAGATAATCAACTCTAGGCTAGTGTGATCGAATGCCCGTGGCGGGTATTATATACTTCCCTTGCAGCCGTATATGAGCGAATTATGAACCTAGTTACCAGCCTGTATTCACCCTGCCACAGGGTAGGCTTGAGTCCTCTGTGACATATAAGGGCTGTTATCGAGTACCAACTGTATTGGGCTACGAGTATCACGGAAGCTATTAACCCGATTCTTTGGTGGGATACATAGATATTTAAAATAAGCTATGACTGAGATAGTTTGGTTCCTGCAGGGAGCTGAATACTGACGCGTCACTGAACCTCCACCTGGAAGACTCAACGGTGCGCTCGGAGCGCATGACGCCCTTCAAGTTCTCCACGGCTCATGTCAAGGTAACGTCTGCAACACACGGGAAATATCCCTACACAACACGAAGTGTGTCAGAGCAACAAAGTTTACAATATAGCCACATGAAACAGATGATGTCTCAATGAGGATGTTTGTCAGAGAACTAGGGCAAGCAAGGTATACAGTGAAGGACACATTTAGGCAAACGAACGAAACATGAGACTTCCGGGCTCTCTAAAAGATTTTCACAGCTGGTTACTTGCAGCTGAAGGTAAAGCCAAGTGGGAAAGTCCTATGCCTAGCAGATGATTTCTTTTGACAATTATATCTCATATGGAAGAATACTCATCACTTGAATGGCGTTGCCTCTATTATATTTTCTTTTTGATGTGGTAAGAACGACTGTGGAGTTTCTTCCGGCGAGTTCTTCTTCACAGAAGACAACCAAATTTCTGAACTCGCCACAAAAGAATTATGTAACTGACTTAACTATAGTTCGCGTCATGTAAAAAGAATGCTGGAGAAAGTGGTGGGGGTATGCAAATCGCCTACTGCGCGTTAGACTGCCAGCGTTCTTTTTACGTGACGCGACTTATAAGTGATGTAAATATCCTAAAGTTAAAAATAACTTTAAACTTTAACTTTGAACTTTGATGAAAAAAATCCCTTAAACGCAGGAAGGATGTAGTTGTAAACAAGAAATTTTCCAAATATGTACCAATGTATATTAGAGTGTAGTTGTGTTGTTTACTGCAGGCCAGCATAGGTTCCCGCGACATAGTGGTGGTGCGGCCGTCGTACCCGGTGGACGGGCTGCCGGCCACGGTGCACGTCATGTCGCTGGCGGCCGCCGCGGCGCAACACGTCGCCGCAAGGGAGCTGGCCAAGTACCCCGGACCACTGCTCAAAGGTACCTCCAGCTAGCATAGGTTCCCGCGACATAGTGGTGGTGCGGCCGTCGTACCCGGTGGACGGGCTGCCGGCCACGGTGCACGTCATGTCGCTGGCGGCCGCCGCGGCGCAACACGTCGCCGCAAGGGAGCTGGCCAAGTACCCTGGACCACTGCTCAAAGGTACCGAGAGCTAGCATAGGTTCCCGCGACATAGTGGTGGTGCGGCCGTCGTACCCGGTGGACGGGCTGCCGGCCACGGTGCACGTCATGTCGCTGGCGGCCGCCGCGGCGCAACACGTCGCCGCAAGGGAGCTGGCCAAGTACCCCGGACCACTGCTCAAAGGTACCTCCAGCTAGCATAGGTTCCCGCGACATAGTGGTGGTGCGGCCGTCGTACCCGGTGGACGGGCTGCCGGCCACGGTGCACGTCATGTCGCTGGCGGCCGCCGCGGCGCAACACGTCGCCGCAAGGGAGCTGGCCAAGTACCCCGGACCACTGCTCAAAGGTACCGAGAGCTAGCATAGGTTCCCGCGACATAGTGGTGGTGCGGCCGTCGTACCCGGTGGACGGGCTGCCGGCCACGGTGCACGTCATGTCGCTGGCGGCCGCCGCGGCGCAACACGTCGCCGCAAGGGAGCTGGCCAAGTACCCCGGACCACTGCTCAAAGGTACCGAGAGCTAGCATAGGTTCCCGCGACATAGTGGTGGTGCGGCCGTCGTACCCGGTGGACGGGCTGCCGGCCACGGTGCACGTCATGTCGCTGGCGGCCGCCGCGGCGCAACACGTCGCCGCAAGGGAGCTGGCCAAGTACCCCGGACCACTGCTCAAAGGTACCTCCAGCTAGCATAGGTTCCCGCGACATAGTGGTGGTGCGGCCGTCGTACCCGGTGGACGGGCTGCCGGCCACGGTGCACGTCATGTCGCTGGCGGCCGCCGCGGCGCAACACGTCGCCGCAAGGGAGCTGGCCAAGTACCCCGGACCACTGCTCAAAGGTACCTCCAGCTAGCATAGGTTCCCGCGACATAGTGGTGGTGCGGCCGTCGTACCCGGTGGACGGGCTGCCGGCCACGGTGCACGTCATGTCGCTGGCGGCCGCCGCGGCGCAACACGTCGCCGCAAGGGAGCTGGCCAAGTACCCCGGACCACTGCTCAAAGGTACCTCCAGCTAGCATAGGTTCCCGCGACATAGTGGTGGTGCGGCCGTCGTACCCGGTGGACGGGCTGCCGGCCACGGTGCACGTCATGTCGCTGGCGGCCGCCGCGGCGCAACACGTCGCCGCAAGGGAGCTGGCCAAGTACCCCGGACCACTGCTCAAAGGTACCGAGAGCTAGCATAGGTTCCCGCGACATAGTGGTGGTGCGGCCGTCGTACCCGGTGGACGGGCTGCCGGCCACGGTGCACGTCATGTCGCTGGCGGCCGCCGCGGCGCAACACGTCGCCGCAAGGGAGCTGGCCAAGTACCCCGGACCACTGCTCAAAGGTACCGAGAGCTAGCATAGGTTCCCGCGACATAGTGGTGGTGCGGCCGTCGTACCCGGTGGACGGGCTGCCGGCCACGGTGCACGTCATGTCGCTGGCGGCCGCCGCGGCGCAACACGTCGCCGCAAGGGAGCTGGCCAAGTACCCCGGACCACTGCTCAAAGGTACCTCCAGCTAGCATAGGTTCCCGCGACATAGTGGTGGTGCGGCCGTCGTACCCGGTGGACGGGCTGCCGGCCACGGTGCACGTCATGTCGCTGGCGGCCGCCGCGGCGCAACACGTCGCCGCAAGGGAGCTGGCCAAGTACCCCGGACCACTGCTCAAAGGTACCTCCAGCTAGCATAGGTTCCCGCGACATAGTGGTGGTGCGGCCGTCGTACCCGGTGGACGGGCTGCCGGCCACGGTGCACGTCATGTCGCTGGCGGCCGCCGCGGCGCAACACGTCGCCGCAAGGGAGCTGGCCAAGTACCCCGGACCACTGCTCAAAGGTACCTCCAGCTAGCATAGGTTCCCGCGACATAGTGGTGGTGCGGCCGTCGTACCCGGTGGACGGGCTGCCGGCCACGGTGCACGTCATGTCGCTGGCGGCCGCCGCGGCGCAACACGTCGCCGCAAGGGAGCTGGCCAAGTACCCCGGACCACTGCTCAAAGGTACCTCCAGCTAGCATAGGTTCCCGCGACATAGTGGTGGTGCGGCCGTCGTACCCGGTGGACGGGCTGCCGGCCACGGTGCACGTCATGTCGCTGGCGGCCGCCGCGGCGCAACACGTCGCCGCAAGGGAGCTGGCCAAGTACCCTGGACCACTGCTCAAAGGTACCGAGAGCTAGCATAGGTTCCCGCGACATAGTGGTGGTGCGGCCGTCGTACCCGGTGGACGGGCTGCCGGCCACGGTGCACGTCATGTCGCTGGCGGCCGCCGCGGCGCAACACGTCGCCGCAAGGGAGCTGGCCAAGTACCCCGGACCACTGCTCAAAGGTACCTCCAGCTAGCATAGGTTCCCGCGACATAGTGGTGGTGCGGCCGTCGTACCCGGTGGACGGGCTGCCGGCCACGGTGCACGTCATGTCGCTGGCGGCCGCCGCGGCGCAACACGTCGCCGCAAGGGAGCTGGCCAAGTACCCTGGACCACTGCTCAAAGGTACCGAGAGCTAGCATAGGTTCCCGCGACATAGTGGTGGTGCGGCCGTCGTACCCGGTGGACGGGCTGCCGGCCACGGTGCACGTCATGTCGCTGGCGGCCGCCGCGGCGCAACACGTCGCCGCAAGGGAGCTGGCCAAGTACCCCGGACCACTGCTCAAAGGTACCTCCAGCTAGCATAGGTTCCCGCGACATAGTGGTGGTGCGGCCGTCGTACCCGGTGGACGGGCTGCCGGCCACGGTGCACGTCATGTCGCTGGCGGCCGCCGCGGCGCAACACGTCGCCGCAAGGGAGCTGGCCAAGTACCCTGGACCACTGCTCAAAGGTACCGAGAGCTAGCATAGGTTCCCGCGACATAGTGGTGGTGCGGCCGTCGTACCCGGTGGACGGGCTGCCGGCCACGGTGCACGTCATGTCGCTGGCGGCCGCCGCGGCGCAACACGTCGCCGCAAGGGAGCTGGCCAAGTACCCTGGACCACTGCTCAAAGGTACCGAGAGCTAGCATAGGTTCCCGCGACATAGTGGTGGTGCGGCCGTCGTACCCGGTGGACGGGCTGCCGGCCACGGTGCACGTCATGTCGCTGGCGGCCGCCGCGGCGCAACACGTCGCCGCAAGGGAGCTGGCCAAGTACCCCGGACCACTGCTCAAAGGTACCGAGAGCTTTCTCTGGCTCATTTTATACTGGTTCATATCGGAGATAACAAGTACTAAAGCAGCATACTCCTTGTATTTCAATTTTAGCAGTTGATAGAAGTTCCATCTTTTTATAATGCGTGTATTGCCAATGTGTAGCTGATACAGGCGGTGGATCGGACTTGCGGTGTCGGGGATTGATCTGTAGCGGTATTTAAGAATTATCGTAAAAGTATCACCTATTGGTGAGAACTTGTAAATGGCTTTGTTTACATCCATTTCATTTATCTTTTGTTTGTAGTTTAGCTGTAAGTTTTCCAAATAAATAAAAATAAAATAAGTAATTCAACACTTTTAACTTGACATTTCACATGATGTCCATGATTAGATAGATCTTCCCTTATTACAGAGACCGAAAACAAAACAAATTCGACACTTCCATACAAAGTAGTAATTTTAATCGGGCAGTGTCTTCCGGATAAAAGCTTTTTTTGGAAAATTTGATCATTCAAAATCCGTAAAATCATGTTTAACGGATGGCGGTTAATGCTAATTAGTGAATTTGGAAGACGTTGGTATTGGCTATTATCTAAGTCATTTTAGGAGCCGTTAGAAGCCTTAGCTGGCTCGAGGACAAAAACCCACACGATAAGCAACTGGTAGGCGGATTATATTGCGCGTAATGTATAACTATGTACAGGTTGATGTAGATGAATGACGTGGTGATGTGTGATGTTGCAGGAGTGACCCACAAGATGGTGGTGATAGAGTACTGCGTGTCCCGCGGGCTGAGCGCCCCCCGCGCCGCGCCCCGCGACCCCCTCGGCTACGGGCTGCTGTGGGCGCTGCTCGCCCTGCTGCTCAGACAGAACGGGGTCAGTCCACTAGTTGACTAACAAGCCACGTGTCCATTGTGAGCCACAAGATGGTGGTGATAGAGTACTGCGTGTCCCGCGGGCTGAGCGCCCCCCGCGCCGCGCCCCGCGACCCCCTCGGCTACGGGCTGCTGTGGGCGCTGCTCGCCCTGCTGCTCAGACAGAACGGGGTCAGTCCACTAGTTGACTAACAAGCCACGTGTCCATTGTGAGCCACAAGATGGTGGTGATAGAGTACTGCGTGTCCCGCGGGCTGAGCGCCCCCCGCGCCGCGCCCCGCGACCCCCTCGGCTACGGGCTGCTGTGGGCGCTGCTCGCCCTGCTGCTCAGACAGAACGGGGTCAGTCCACTAGTTGACTAACAAGCCACGTGTCCATTGTGAGCCACAAGATGGTGGTGATAGAGTACTGCGTGTCCCGCGGGCTGAGCGCCCCCCGCGCCGCGCCCCGCGACCCCCTCGGCTACGGGCTGCTGTGGGCGCTGCTCGCCCTGCTGCTCAGACAGAACGGGGTCAGTCCACTAGTTGACTAACAAGCCACGTGTCCATTGTGAGCCACAAGATGGTGGTGATAGAGTACTGCGTGTCCCGCGGGCTGAGCGCCCCCCGCGCCGCGCCCCGCGACCCCCTCGGCTACGGGCTGCTGTGGGCGCTGCTCGCCCTGCTGCTCAGACAGAACGGGGTCAGTCCACTAGTTGACTAACAAGCCACGTGTCCATTGTGAGCCACAAGATGGTGGTGATAGAGTACTGCGTGTCCCGCGGGCTGAGCGCCCCCCGCGCCGCGCCCCGCGACCCCCTCGGCTACGGGCTGCTGTGGGCGCTGCTCGCCCTGCTGCTCAGACAGAACGGGGTCAGTCCACTAGTTGACTAACAAGCCACGTGTCCATTGTGAGCCACAAGATGGTGGTGATAGAGTACTGCGTGTCCCGCGGGCTGAGCGCCCCCCGCGCCGCGCCCCGCGACCCCCTCGGCTACGGGCTGCTGTGGGCGCTGCTCGCCCTGCTGCTCAGACAGAACGGGGTCAGTCCACTAGTTGACTAACAAGCCACGTGTCCATTGTGAGCCACAAGATGGTGGTGATAGAGTACTGCGTGTCCCGCGGGCTGAGCGCCCCCCGCGCCGCGCCCCGCGACCCCCTCGGCTACGGGCTGCTGTGGGCGCTGCTCGCCCTGCTGCTCAGACAGAACGGGGTCAGTCCACTAGTTGACTAACAAGCCACGTGTCCATTGTGAGCCACAAGATGGTGGTGATAGAGTACTGCGTGTCCCGCGGGCTGAGCGCCCCCCGCGCCGCGCCCCGCGACCCCCTCGGCTACGGGCTGCTGTGGGCGCTGCTCGCCCTGCTGCTCAGACAGAACGGGGTCAGTCCACTAGTTGACTAACAAGCCACGTGTCCATTGTGAGCCACAAGATGGTGGTGATAGAGTACTGCGTGTCCCGCGGGCTGAGCGCCCCCCGCGCCGCGCCCCGCGACCCCCTCGGCTACGGGCTGCTGTGGGCGCTGCTCGCCCTGCTGCTCAGACAGAACGGGGTCAGTCCACTAGTTGACTAACAAGCCACGTGTCCATTGTGAGCCACAAGATGGTGGTGATAGAGTACTGCGTGTCCCGCGGGCTGAGCGCCCCCCGCGCCGCGCCCCGCGACCCCCTCGGCTACGGGCTGCTGTGGGCGCTGCTCGCCCTGCTGCTCAGACAGAACGGGGTCAGTCCACTAGTTGACTAACAAGCCACGTGTCCATTGCCCCCATTGGCTGCGACACGTGTGACTGATCAACGACCTGTTGTGACCTGTCCTTGACCGTAAATGTAGCGTTCGCGTGCGGCGTCCGGTGGGCACCTCCCTCCAAAAGCAGATCACATGGGCAAATTTTTTTTCCTGTGAATATATTTATTTTTATTTTCAGAATCTGAAACATTTTATCTGTAGGACATCACAACATAGAAAACAAAAAAATTGAAGTACATACATATCATAATACACAACATAAAAAACAAAATCGTCACAGCTTGTGCAAACTTTCCATCTGTGTTGCGACGCTCTTTATTTTACTTTACTTCAGTATTACCACAGAAGAAAGATACCCAGTAATTGCACTCCATACAAGAGCGCCCGAATCGTCGCACGCACACATAAGAATCATTTACACGGCCGCTAACCCCATCTTTCATCCTTTTGCACCGCGAAGATGGGTATCTTTCTTCTGTGGTACTACTGCTAAACCAAAATGTACAATATGAATGTAAGTGTAAATGTGTGATGTGTTGTGGTGTTGTGGTGTTGGCAGGTGGTGGTGGGCAGCGACATCGCGGAGCTGCTCACTAACAACACGCGCGAGTTCGAGTATAAAGTCACCTCCTCCAAGAACTCCACACACAACGGTATCTATATCTACTTATACCACTACTATTAAAGTTATACTTGAAAAAGTCCTCGAATTATCTAGCATGTCCAAAATCATGAAGTCCGCATGAAAAGCTAAGCCCTACCAAAGAAATAAGAAACCTCTCCATATTGCAAAATTTCAATGGAACTAATTTTATAAGGGAAATTGTTGCCATAGTTGTAAAAATATACACGTGGCGCCCCCAGAGCAGGTTTCTTATAACTTTGGTCAGCACTTGTGCTCTAAGGATTTACAAAGCAGCAGAAGAATTTGTAACCACGCTATAGATAGATTGAGGATTTCGGATAACCGCTGGTGTCAGGAAATCTTTGATACAGCTTTTGATATTTAACTGACAAAATGTGATAATGATATAATTAACTAATGATTGTTATGTTTGTTTGGTACTGATATGATTGTTACTGTGACTGTGCAGACAGCAGGCGAGGCTCCTCTTTGTCGGGGCGCGAGGAGGACCGAGGGTGGTCGCCCGAGCAGCCCTCTCTCTCTACCTCCGACCTCACACGTGAGTTGATATACAACTACATAATGTACTACATACACTCACTCGCACTTCACACATAAAATGTGTGCCTGTTCTATCCTTCATTACATGACATGTCTAAGGCAGGAATACAGCTAATGGTATTTAGATGAAAGATGTTATAAGAATTCGTTGGATGTGTTTATCTGAGAGTTAATGTTTCATATTTGATTGCTCTTAAGTTAAGAAATTTCCTTTAAAAAGCTTGTACTAGAAAGAAAGAAGATAAAATAAAGAAAAACGTTTATTCTCTTAAGCCTTTAGACTTCTTTTGGCTAAATGATGATGGTTTGCTTGTACTAAACTTACTCCAGACTTAACAAACAATCCGAAGCGGATCTTGTTGTTGTATCTGTATTGTAAGTAGTTGTTGATATAGTTGTTGTTGTTGTTATCAGCGCAAGAGGAGGCTCGCTCCGCTCAGCAGACGGCGGGGCCGGGGGCGGGGGCGGGGCCGGGGGGGGAGCGGGCGGCGCTCGACAAGCTGCGGGAGTACCTCACCTACGGCAACCGGCAGGACGCGCTCGGTCAGTAACCATACAATCTTTCATACAACCATCCCTCCATCGCGCAAATAGCTTGTCTTGCAAGGTGGGCCAATAGATGTGTCCAGAAGTGTATTATATATGCGCTATAAGCGTCACAAAACTGACACTTTTCAGTGCGCCTATTTTGCTGAAATATGAAATAATAAACCCTAATTAATTATTTAAGGAATTTAATGGTTATTTCTTGTAACGGTTACTCGTATAAGATTTAATTAACATGATAATAAAATAAGAAAAAAATATATTTATTTCTCTAAAATTCAGCGCAATCATTGTTAGTGGCCGATGTCTCCTTTTAGGCTTAAAATGCCTGTGTTAGAAGACACCGCTCTTCCAATAATAGTATATTATAATAGTTGTACTTAAAATTAAGAGTGTGCGTGCGTGCAATTCCACTAGTAAATCATCATAGTCATATTATAGTTTTTTTTAGAACTCTATTTTCTTTTGTGTGTTGTAGAATGGGCGATGTCGTGTGGTCTATGGGGCCATGCGCTGACTCTGTCAGCGAGTATGGACCGGCGCGCGCGCAGCCAAGTGGCGGCGCGCTTCCTCGCAGCTATACCTCGCACAGACCCGCTACACACGCTCTACTCGCACCTGCAGGCGAGACAGCCGCCCGCCGCAACGGTAACACCCTTATATTACTGTTATTAGCTGTTAGTGTTGTAGCGGCGCGCTTCCTCGCAGCTATACCTCGCATAGACCTCGCAACAATAAGTCACTATTTTCTGATATATTTCTCGTCAAGCCTGCATTCAATAATATCGGTCTGTTTTTGATGTCAAGAGCGAGATAAACCGGCTTGAGTTAAGACCTCTATTATGATTAGCAAAGGAGTGCGACGTGTTGTAATAAGTTTCCACAGTAATAAAGACTGACCCCGTGTATATTTTTACAACGATGGCAACAACGTGCATTATAGGGACTCAAAACAAATTTTGTATGTGGAAGTTTACATGCATTTTTAAAGTACTTTTACGATGTTTAGCGTAATAAATCGAATGTAGTTTTACAGTACCAATGAGTAGTAAAGGTTGATACCAATTTTGCGATGAAAGAACAAAGCTTTGTGCAGAAAAGAGCAAAATTAAAATGCTCAAGCCATAATCCTCTCCAACCTGCAGCTATATCTTCGGAATTACAACGCGACCAGTGTTCTTTCTTACTGAGCAATGAATAGCAATCTGATACTAACTTTTTGGATATAAAGTAAGTCGAAAGACCCCACCGTTAGGCTACACGAGAGGGGAGGATTATAGCTTGAACATCAAGCTATAATCCTCCCTAAACTATAGCAATATCTCCGGAATTATAATGATAGCAACTTGTTACAACGATACCAACTAGTACCAATTGAATAGCAAGTTTTAGCATTGTCAGAATGGAATTTCGTTAAGGTTTGATAGGGGAGGATTATACCTATAAGGACATAATTAGAGGAAGGCAACCAGTCAAAAATAGAAAAAATAACT
>OX419585.1:317418-415224 GCA_948473455.1 Teleiodes luculella
CTTCGGTAAACTTCCGATTAAAAGTGACATACGAGTAATGAGCTGAGTTGCTACCCGAGAGGTTTAGCTAAGTTGGTATAGTGCGGTGTGTAAGGCAGGTATTTCACTGGCGACAGCGACAAAAAACGAAAGGGACGCAGCTATGCGCAAGAGTGAGCGCGGTGTATTTGTATCTCATTCGAACGCATAACTGCGTCTCTTTCGTCTTTTGTCTTCGTCGCCAGTGAAATAGGTGCCTAATGTGTGTTGTGTGTATGTGTGTGTTTAGATCGTGTGGGACCCGGCCACCAAGCGCTGGCGCAACAAGGACGCGGCGGAGCAGGACGAGAGCGACGCGCCGCCCCCGCCGCCCCCCACCGCGCAACAACTCAACGTCCCGCACACACAGTCAGTATACACATTTATATGTTACTAGCTGACCGCCTGCGGCTACACCCGCTTTGTTTTTTTTTACTTTTCCGTACAGTTTCCCGTAGGAATGAGATATTTTCCCGCGGTAACATAGATACTGTATAGGCGCAAGTATTAACTGATTGCATGGCAAATACTGAAAGGATGTTTCACTCAATGGTTCCCCCGCAAGTCCGGCGAAGCTTGATTGATCGTACTCTATCGACACAAGTGCAGGTCAAATAATAATAAAAAAGAACAATGGTTTTGAGCAACTTTCCTTACGATTTTTTTTCTCGAAAACTAGTTATGTCTACTTAATACTCTATACTGAAGTAATTTGTTTGTTTGCAGGACCGCGCCCGGCGCTCCGCCCGCTGCGCCAGTCTCCAACATATTCAAGATGCAGAAGGGCAGACGTAAGTTACACGTCTTTTGTGTTTTATTTCATTCACATTACCATACTTGTAAGAAGTACTGGCTGGAACGCAGCAGAAAATAAAAAACTAATTTTAAAAATCGTCCACGATAATATCTATAATCTAGGGACCCCCTACACTAGCGTCTTTCGAGCGTAGTCGTCGTGCGTCGCATCGATGATTGTATAATCATCCGCGTCCGTATTTGGTTTCACTCGCCCTGCTGCCTATGATTATATGCGCGACGCACGATGAAGACGTTCGAAAGACGCTGGTGTGGAGTCTTACTAAACTGCTGTTCAAGATCAGTACGGGATTACTTCTAGATTCGTTATTCAACTTATTAGGGATACGACTCATCTGAACTATCAATGTATCATGTCGATGGCAAGTCAGGTTTAACTATATTTTGTTACTGTTACCAACAATATTCTGGCACTGGATTCAAGTGACACAATTAATATCTTTGAACTTTCAACACTTACAGGATTGAGACAGACACCTGTTTGCACTAACCTTGTATTAGGCTTTTCGTAGTTAAGGAAGACCTAAGCTAACTAAAGGTTAAAAAAGAATTGGTTTTCTCTAACAATTTAATTGAGCTCATAAAGGCAGGGCAGTTTAAAAAAAGTGTAAAGGTTATAGGTCGCGGCACGAATCTCTAGCGCTGACCGTTATTCCCGCGCATGTTTCCCCATACTCCCCGCGACCCTGTAACTCCCCCGCGACCCTTATTTTAGACTTCTGCGCAATAACGGTCAGCGCTAGAGATTCGTGCCGCGACCTATACTAGCAAACAAAATTTTCACCAAATCTCACCTAAATACTTTAGGCATCAACTTAAGCGATTCGTAAGTTTAGTGCAAACGGGTGTTAATATTGTTAAACTTTAAGCAACGTTGATAGGATAAATGGTGTGTTGTTGTTGTGTTGCAGACATAAAGAAGTCGTACGTGGACGTGTTCAACCCGAGCGGCGCCGCGACGCGCGCCCTGCCCCCCGCCGCCGAGGTGCTGGGCCCCGCCGCGCTCGCCCCCACCACCGCCGAGCCCCCCAACTACTTCGTGCCGCACCCCAACAACCTGGTAACACACCACTACTCATCACTACCAACACTACACTATCACATTGCCCACCCTAACTGTTGCCGTGTCCTCTCAATACAAGGCACGAGTGCTTTTAATCCTTTAAAATTAAATAGAATAGGAAAACGTAACTTAATTCTTCACAACATTGCTCATTTTATTAGCTAGTCTAATAACCCAATTTAATTTTAATACAACCAAGTAACCAATTCAATCGTTTCTCCATTGACAGTAAAGCCAGGATTCACGCTGTTATCTCATATCTGTAGTGTGTGGTAGCGGTATCCAATCCGCTACCAAGTTTATTGATTGTTTTACTTATAAAAAAATATTTAAAAATCAACCTAAATATTATTATGTATTTGCGCACGCATCCAGGAAACAGAAAATATAGTGAACGGACACTAACAGGTAATACAATACAATAAATATTGTAGTTTTCAAAATGTACTCAATGTATGACAATATTGTGTGGCATTAAAAGAGGTCACTATAGTCACCATAACATAACAGTACTAAGCTAATTAATTAACAAGGCTTAAGAATCGCAGTCAAAGCCTGAATGAACGAAAATAAAAAACTGACATATTGCGATAAGTAAATGGGAATTGTTTTAACAAAGTGTAATAAATAACGTAAAGGAAGTATTATATTATAGTCAGTTTTTACATAATGCAAACACCGTTCATTCCTGGGGTTTAGCCTTTACGACACACACATGAATTACAATATTTTTGATATCGTCACTTCCAATTTGTTACAGTACGCGCCTACGGGAGACCCCGACGAGCAGATACGTAGCGGCATCTAGACTGCACGCCGCGGGGCAACGACCTCGGCTGGCGTCACAACGTGTGGCTTTGTTAGCGTGACAAGGTCGTCTAGGCAGCTATACTATGTAGGTGCATTTATAGTCACATCGAAGTTTATTAGTAAAGGCTCTCAGGCGAACTAATTGAACAGGGTAGTTGAATGATCCAACTTAGTCCTGGAAAATCATAATATGTTATCACCAGGATAGATCTCGTACCCCTTTGAGCTGTGAGAAATGCACTTTTGAAAAAAAAAACTTACTTTACACCAAAATTACTGTTGCAAGGCGAATGTATAACATTCGTCTTTATAGTTTAAAATAAATATACTTACTAGACGTTGCTTCGTTACTATATAGTATAGCTTCCTACTGAAATGGCTTTTACTAGGTACAGCGTCTAATCAGCTGTTTAATAGACTGTGTTTAAGATATTGCTCGTATTATGGTTGATTTGTTACACTATTAATTCTATAGTAAGCGATCTGCCTTAGCCGACAATCTAAAAATGGCGGTTTATCGACTAGTGGCGAGTGACTAAGCTTTTTTTAATTTTAAAGCATATTTATCGTTATATTGGACACAACAGGGTGTGGATTGTATATCAAATATATAATACTATCTTAGGAATGCACTACTTCTTCTCCCTCTCTTTCTTTTATTTATATTCGTTTGAGCAAGGCTAATTTGCATGCATAGATTTTCGTGCTTATTATAAATTTCTACACACTGTAATTTTTATGAGTTACCTCCGCGATTTAAAACGTATTTTAAAAACTATAATTAATTTAACGAGTTTAAATTAATACCTAAGTCCGACTGAGGCTACTTTAACATCGAGTAAGATTTACTAATCAAACTAAAAATTTTACAACGATCGTTCCCACCTATGACGTCATAAACCTCTAATCACCTCGTTTAAAAAATGTGAAGATCTCAATTGACAGTCCACACCCCACCCAATCAGGATAAAGAAGCTGATGTCTGTGATACCAGTATAGTCATCATCATAAATTAACCGTCGCGTCGCTTTATACACAGTTCCCCGTGACCCGACCCCGCTATACTGTAGGTTTCGGCGATGTTCGTGGTACTATGACGGGTATAAGTCAGTCCCCTAATGTACCACTAGAAGTAACATGGGGAAATAAAAGCCCTGCTCGTGTTTTATCGCACCTAACTTACCAACTAAGTCGTTTAGTTGAGCTCTAGTGACGAATGCACCGAATAGGAACGACTGC
The DNA here is from genome assembly GCA_948473455.1 of Teleiodes luculella. Classification (NCBI taxonomy): domain Eukaryota; kingdom Metazoa; phylum Arthropoda; class Insecta; order Lepidoptera; family Gelechiidae; genus Teleiodes; species Teleiodes luculella. The sequence continues at coordinate 321,365 of OX419585.1, forward strand.
AGCTTGACCGATTTTGTAAAAACGTACGATTTGAATGTTTTTCTTTGTAGCTTTGTATACAGTGAATTCAGTGTTGTTTGATACAATTCTCTTTTTTTACTGTTTATAAATTTGGTCAAGTTGTATGTAAATACCAGGTTTTGCTCATAGAATAAATTTAGCTAGATACTACTGAAGTGTATTCCATTTTCTTACATTTTCACTGCGGTTTTATATTTAATTTTATCATATTCATTTAGTTTAACTTGTAGATATCTCGTGTAGAGGGTTGACATGAAACTTGTAATAAATTCAATAAGTAAGGGGTTGGAACTGTTCCATTCCTCTTGTATTGGACGGATTGAAACGTAATTCGCAAACATTGGTATTATTTTTGTTTTCTTTAATTTAATATGAAATATGTTATTTTAGTATTTACTATAATTTTGATGATCTAGCAAGACGCTAAATATAATTGAAAATGGGTTGTTTTAATTTCAAATAGTGCAATAAAATGCTTGCGTTATTACCAGAAATATAAAATGAATATCTACAGAAGCTTAGATCTATTTTATTCTTATAATTTTCTATTACTATTCTAATTTCTGTCTATTCCAATTGTTTTGTATAATGTTGAATAATGTAAAAATATCGATGATTTATTTGTATAGATGGATAGCCGGGTTGTATAAATACTGATTGCCTTAGGGAAGAGGCGGCGGCGGCGCGGGGAGAGGAGGGGCGCCCTACGCGTGCGCTCCAATAATGAGGGCTCTTATAAATATGCTCTGTACACTTCGTAAGACTAAAGGCCTTTTGTGATTTACTTATTGGTTTGTGAGGCCAGGCGTGGATTTGAAGGGATGTCTTCCGTCTTGGCGCGGCCACTGCCACAAATGATGATAAAGGGCCCTATTACTATTATATCTTATTTCTTATGAATTCGACCTGAGATACTAAAACGAGGTTTTGCTTAGACAATGCTAGTATATCAGTTGGTCACTCACACCACTCGCGACATTCAGCTGTGACCTCCGACCGCCCGACCAGCGTCCTAAGTTACAGGCGGCCTCATTACATCGCCGCGCCGCCGCCGCTCGTATTATTCGCAATGTAATTTGAAATGTATTATAATGATTCAAACTATGGAAAATATTTAAATAAACTGTTTACGTTAATGCTTAACGTGTTTTTTATTTAAATTAATCGTCCTCCAAAAGTATTCCTATAATACCTAATCAAACCGAATTGTTGTCTAAGAACCAAGTTGTAAGACCAGTAGACACTTTTAGCGCGGCTCTTAAATGTGAAGAACATATTTTTTCCAAGAACTATATATCTTCTTATCTTCTTATATATAAAAATGGATTGCTGTTCGTTAGTCTCGCTAAAACTCGAGAACGGCTGAACCGATTTGCTTATATATAAAAATGGATTGCTGTTCGTTAGTCTCGCTAAAACTCGAGAACGGCTGAACCGATTTGGCTAATTTTGGTCTTGAAATATTCGTGGAAGTCCAGGGAAGGTTTAGGTAAGAAAAAAAAAAAAAAAAAAAACAACGCGGGCGTATAGCCGCGGGCGGACAGCTAGTTAATTAATACATTTAAAAACTACAACACCACAAGTACGTGTAAGAAATATCTTCACCGCATCAGTCCCAAGCTCGGTAACAGTTGCACACAAAGAGTAATTTAGCCAACTCTTCTCATGGTCAAACCAAAGTTTGGCGAATAATTTGACCATGATGAGCAAAAAGAGGAACCCAGCGAGTGGCGACTTCTTACAACGCTATCTAAAAATATATCCATTCAGGAACAATGATGCCCTTTGCTTATCCCTGGCTCGTGCTCGTGCTGTTAGCTGGGCGAGCTGGGAAGAGCGGCGCGGACGTCGTGGACGCGGCGGCTTCGTTTGTCTCAGATAATCTCTCTAGGAGTTTCTCGAAAGCATGACTCACAATGGAAGTAGTCAGATTGTCCATCTCTGCTTTGGCAGTGAGTTCCAAAGGAAGCGGCGCGGGAGTGGCAGCAGCTTGTGTAACGCTTGTGCCCATTACATTATTTACCAAATTGTCTTTAGCATTCGTTTGGGTTCCTGCTTGAGTCGCTGCACTACTCTTTGCTGAGGAAAGCCCTTTGACGCCTTCTGTTGGGCGAATGTTTGTTAGCCAATCTAACACAAGCTTTTCATAATTTTTTACTGCATCTGCTTGGATTCTTTTCTTTTCTTCTGACGCGAGCTCTGCAGCAGTTGCGTTTATTCCAGTTACGTTTTTTATGTTTCCTATAACATTTTTTATGCTTCCTATCACGTTTTTTATAAAATCGACCAGTACCATTGAGTTGTCGACCTCTTCTTGGGTCTTTTTCTTCAACATCGCTTCGTCAAATCGCGTACTGTTCATAAGACTAACGGGGCGGGTTTGTAACTGCGTGACCTGGTCTACATTTGCGTTCAGCAACAGATTGCCGTCTTTGCTTTGTGCACACAATGCACCCTCCTCGTTGTCTGTTTTGTTCAAAATAGCCCGGCGGCCGACTGCAACCGACGTCATGGTTGTGTTGGGCACGAATGGACTTGTTACATTTGTGTTCGCTCCAGCCGAATCTATATTTGTAGTATTAGTATTTAATGTCACATTATTATATACTTCTGGAGAGTCTGTGGCATTTGTTCGCGAGTTTTGCGAAGATGTGTTGTAATGTGAAGTAACCGCTTGCTGTACCGTGTCCCTGTATTCAGCGGTGAGGGATGGTGGGTTTAAGGTGGGTATCAAAATGTCTTTAATAGTGAAAGTCATCATGCCAATAGAATAAGCAGACCACGCCATCGTCATTACTATCACAACAACGTTCACAGCCATGTTCAGTTACTTTTCTCTAGTCATGTTTAAGTTAACTTACAGTTAGTCATTCGCACGGCCTCATCCAAAAAAGTACCTAATCACCGTTTGGTTGTTTGTTTTCGAGTATTTTCAATTCAATTTCTTATTGTACGGCGCTTTCTTAGTGATTTCGCCAATTTCGAGTATTTTTCATGTTTAAAAGAAAAATATTAATTTCTTTGGCGTTTCCTTTTTTCTATTCCATTGACAGCAAAGTGGCCAAACAAGAAAGTATCTATATCGATCGATAACGATAACGTAAACTCATCCTTTCAAAACAGAATAATGCGATTTACTAAAACCATCGACGACATATGACTAAAACAAACAGACACAACAACAACAAAAAAAGAGACCTTTAAAATAAAATTTTATTCGGCCTTTGTAGTAATCTGTGCCATCTTGGCCACACTACGGATCCATTCCTCGAGGCCCAGCTTCGTGCCCTGCGGCGAGATGACGGGCACCAGCTGGGCCATCTCGCTGATGACGTCACGCGGCGCCGCGCCGGTGGCGCCGGTCACCACGCTCGACACTGTCCTCCTCGTCAGCACGAACGCGGGCGGCGTCCAGCCCGCGACCATTACTTCGGTTTTCAATATGGATTCAGCTCGCCTCCCACCGCCGTCTTCGAGGACCATGTCTGGAGTATCCTCCATCGGTGCGAGTGTCGGTTTATACGCAGACTCCTCAGTTGGTGCAGATGTGAGATTATAAGCATGTTCGTCACTCGGCTTTGGTTCTCCAGCCAGCGGTTCGCTCGGCGCAGCCAATGGCTCAGTTGGGAGTGGCTCAGGAAGCGCCGCCCCCGTCCCTGTAGATCTGGTGGTAAACGCGTATGCCGGGTACGTGGTTGCAACAGTAGTGGTGTTAACATTGCCGAGACGCAGCAGCGGCGGCGTGAGTGTGGTCGCAGCAGCAGCGCCAGCATCAGTAGTGGAGGTGTTTGTGGTGTTGGTGTCGGGTGGCGCGGCGGCGGGTTGTTCCTGCGCGACCTCCACGAAGTTGGTGCCGGCGATGAACTGGATGATGGCGGTGGTGAGCGTGCCGCCCACGAACACCGCCATCACCAGCGACAGGGCCAGCACCGCCTTGTTTATCGCCATCACTACACGCTCCTATTACAGTTTTGTTCGTATTTATTCTTTAAGTACGTGGCAAACATATCCAGGTCGTCTTGTTAACATAACGAATTATAATGGAAAATAGTAAACAATGCGTGTTTTGACATTCTGCAACGTCTTTCGTCTATCATCCCCACTCAGCTCATTTCAAACGAAGCGCGCTTTTCTCACATCGCTGTTTCTCGTTTCCATTGTCAAAAAAGAGACGTCTTAGGCCCAGCGCACACCAGGAGAGGCGCGGCGAAGATACTGAGAACGTATCAATTAAAACTAAACCTTAAATATTTTGACATACGGCGGTCTCGCGCCGGCTCTCGTGGCAGCTTCGACGCGCCGCGCGCTACCGCGCTACTCGATTTTGGCATGCCGTTTTCAACCGTATGTCAAAATAATTAAGGTTTAGTTTTAATTGATACGTTCTCAGTATCTTCGCCGCGCCTCTCCTGGTGTGCGCTGGGCCATAGAAGAAAGGCCGTGACTCAGAATAACGAGAGCGAAGTGCGTTGATTTTCCTAGCTCTTTGGTTTGTGCAAATAGGTCTATGGTTTTCATGCTAAAGTCAAGGACACATCAGGAGGTGGGAAAAAGCTGCGCTACACTAACGCTTATTACCTACGCTAACGTGTACCTTAGTACACTCATCAAAAGGTGCTTCAAAATTTTCAGTTTCAATATAAAGCAGAAATAAAAGCTGTAAATATAGTTATAAATAGGTATATTTTAATAAAACAGATGTATATAAATTGTGAATCAAGGCGCGAAGGATTACTAGTAGAGCGCATAAAAGCGTATATCTAACCTAGTTTAAGTTCACACACGACTTGACTAGTTTTAACAGTTGCCTTTGAGAATGTATTACAGATTGAAAACATTCACACAAGCATCCATACATTTTCAAAGCAACGAATTACGAAATCTAATGTACTGTTAGAGAACGCACGGTCCATGCGTGTGTGCGGGAAGAAAAAAACACTCAGGTGGACATAGGCTGCTAATCCACCAGAGCTGTTCGAGGTAGCTAAGCGGTGTGCGAGGAATAAATCCACCAATAGAATCACTAGGCTAGGAAAATGAAGTGATTCTATTGGTGGATTTTTTCCTCGCACACCGCTTAGCTACCTCGCACAGGTCTGGTGGAAAAGCAGCCTAATGGCGTGAACCACGGGTTTGGAGTGCGTCCGTGTGTGTGTGTCACGCTGCTCGTGGCGCGGTGACGTTGGTGAGGCTGGTGATCCAGGCGGCGAGGGGCGGCGCGGCGAGGTTGGCGAGGCGCGCGGGCTCGCAGGACACTGCGCAGGCGCGCGGTGACGTCAGCACGCCCACCAGCCGCCCGCGCGACACCAGCGGGGAGCCTGCGCAGTACGTGCACGGGGCGCCGCGCGCGTACCTGACAACACACAAACAAACAATACTTATACCTTCACCGTCCACTGTCACGTATGACTAATGTTTGTTAAAGTTTTCGCATATAATACCACCGGTGAAAATACGTTATAACGTATGGCTAATGTTAAATTTTTCCCGGACTTATTAATTCCAGGGAAAGAGAACAAATTTTTTAGATTCTCGGAAAATAATCCATTCAATAATTCTGGAAATATTTTGCGATATCTCGAGAAATGCCTAGAAGGTTTTGGTAATTAAATCCTCTAAAATTATCTGTTTTAAATGACATTGAAAAAAGGTTATACACAAAATTGTACTCAACAGTAAAAGTCACCCCCGCAACACTTTGTTTGGATTCATAACATTTTTTTTTTCTTTTTTGAATTGACCTATGCTCGAGTCGAAAAAGTACGACGAATAGGGGCGAGGAGAGGGAACCTAGGCCTAGCGCGTTGATACAGAATAACATCGTGAAGGAGACGACGACGCCTGAGGGGCTCCGTCTATGATTATTAGTTAAAGTTACTTATCCGTCCTCATAATTATTTCTTTATAAATCCTAATCTTAAAAAAAATACAATTCGCAGCAGCAATTTTCAATTGAGACGGTTTATTTTCATTAATATTGAGAAAATATGTGTATGTGTACCTGACGCCGGCGCAGAGCGGGCCGGCCCCGCAGCCGCCGGCGCTGGCGTGGTCGTCCTGCCTCCCACGCGACAGGTGCCGCAGCGAGTACCCCTCCCCGTCCCCCCCTCCCTCGCCCCCCGCTCGCTCCGCCCGCTCCGCCTGCTCGCACGCCGCGCCCGGCAGCACGTATACCAGCACCGAGCGGAGAGAGCGCTCGCCCAGCGGCTGCTCTACCGTCCTGCAAACACCAACTCATTTAGCTAAACCGAACTTATTCACTGGCAGGTCACTTATTTCGGGAACATTCATTGAATGTACGAGTAATGTTCTTTATTAAATAGGAAATTAGCTGTTATATACCTAACTCAAACTGCTCATACAAGTGCCTTCTTCTTTTTTGCGAATCAATGACAAACCAAATGATGTGTTTGCAGCCCAAAATTTAACTTTCTCAGGATCTGGTACCTATAGATGTTATACGAAAATCTTTGTTACCAAAACAATTGCAATCTCCAAACCGCATAAATCAAAAGTGGGATTGAGAATTAACATAACACCTCCCACCAAAAGCGACCTTAATCCAGCAGAAATATAAAAGCCCTAGCTAGTTACCTGAAACTACCAAAACCGAGCAAGCTGAGCCTCTCGCCGACCGTGATGAGGAAGTAGTCCAACAAGGACGGCAGCGCCAGCGGCGTAGCGGGCCGGAGCGAGTCCTCGCTGCGTAGCAGGGCCACGTCGTAGCTGCGGTTGGAGCCCTGGTACAGCGGGTGGATCTGCACGTCGGCGATCGCGTGCGTTCGCCCGCGTCGCGCCGACCCGTACCTGCAATATACCAGTACGTGCCTATAGCTGGCTGTCAACAAGGCTCGTGTCGTCCTGATGGATTAAAAAAAATGATAGGAGCCGACTAAAGACACGACCCAGTTAATTTGCAGAGCAGAATCAACTGTGAACCATCAAATGCGATCCTCTGCAATAAATTGAAATAAATCATAACAATAATATTGTTCTCTTTAATCCTTCATTAGGATATTCCTAAACATTTTATTTATATTTTTTACATAAATATCTTGCTCTAAACTTGTATTGCAAAATCGACGTATCAAGGACAAGTCGCCTGTAATGCTTTGCCTTTATAATTTTTGACATAAGAGTTTCTAAGAATATTTCATGAATCTAAGAATTTCTAAAATAAAAGGTTTAAGTAGTTCTTAAACCGCGTCTATGATCTCATCGTCTGATGCGGTAAGGACATGTTTAGAGCGGGGACTAAACCGCTATAACAGTAGGAAGCCCCAGTTGTTGTGCTACTTACTACTGGGTTTCGAGGTGGTGTGTTGTAGTGGTAATGTGTCAAGTAGCTCACCGCTCCATGAGCAGGTAGTTGTCGAGCGAGTCAGTCTCCTCGATGGCCTCGAGGCAGCTGGCGGCGGTGAGCGCCCAGCGCGGCGCCACCACGGCCACCGCGCACCCGAACGACACGCCGCGCGCGGGACGCAGGCGGACCAGCGCCAGAATCGATGACTGGGAACAAACAACGTGTTTGTTCATGTTCTCTTTTAGTTGCCTAAGGTTAGTGTTCACAATTACGGTCTGTACCGGACCGCCGCCGGCAGACCATGGATGTTATAATATAAGTGACAGACATAATTATTAGGTACTGCATCGCGGTGAAGCTTGACAAACCTAACTTCATAGGTCAATTAAAAAAAAGGTCGGGTCAAGCCGTCTACAGTTGCAAACGGGACCGGCTACACCACAGAGCATAGAGATTCAGACATTACCATGATCTAAGAAAACAAGGTCTAACGGTTAGACCATGGACGTTACTGAGCGACAGTGCGCCGGACCAGCGCATTGTGTATGTGTGAGTGAATGAGGCCTATATTTTTAGATTCATACATCCAATATGAACTCAACGTTTAATTAGAGGTAGAGGAAGGTAAATGGTAGCCTCCACTTCGAAGTTAGCTCGAATTTCGAAGTTTTTACAATGAATGAAAATTTTGTGAGGAACCTTAAATTCAGTTCTTTCATAAAACTCATGCTGCAAAATCGGTGTTAGAGGAATTTTTATTTCATCTTGCCTAGCTTTTATTAAAGGCAAAATTTTTAATTTCAAACAATAATTACCTTATATTGACTATCTGCATCTTCCCCATCAGATTGTTCATCAAACACCAGGCTGTCTACATCACCACCTGGTTCAGAAGACCTCCCAACATCTGCCATTAAGCCTTGATCTTGAACTGACATAGGGGTTGTTGTCCGTGTCTCTTTGAGCACAATTATAGTTTTATCAACAATTTTTTCATTCTGCACAAATTTGGGTTTGGAACCCGCATAATACTTTGTTGGTGCTTCTGTTTTCTTTGACGGTTCCCAGGTGCATTTGACAGCTGGATCCAGTGTAGTATGGGAGACGGGCGCGACTGTTCCACTCTCCTTGTAAATTGGTTTATCTGCCTCATAGGTATCTCGATCTGGTGACTGTTGTGTTTGCAAGTTGGAGCAGACAATTATATGTAGAATCAAAAATATTAAAAAAGCAATGCATATGATGAGAAGGATAGCCTCAAAGATGGCTAGGAAGACTTCCGTTTGAGTGAAGGCCCTGCACCATCCCTTGAATTCCTTCCAGCACTCATTACACATTATTCATGTTCCCTTCATAATTGAAGTTTCATATTTACAATGTTATTTTGGCAAAACATGCATGGCCCACTTGATAGACTGTAGCTTTAAATATTTGTTGCCTCCTTGGTTAATAATTATTTGTGTCTGAAAAGGAAATCATTTAGGAATAAAAAAATATATAGGTTGTTTACAAAGTGATCTTTCTAAGTTAAAACATCAGTGCTGAGTATGATATATCAATTTGAGATTTTAGATAATAGTGGTGTTACTTTTGGTAATCACAACTATCAACGTTGGGGATTATCTTTTATGTATATGTTATGGTATTTTTAATCTTATTTTTGATGACAAAAGTCTTATACTTTTATGTACTTTTTATTTGAAGTTACTTACCCTCCTTCTTCATGCTTTACAATAACAATAGGTCTTTGGAAAGGTCGGTCTTTACACCCAAATCTCAACTGTCCAGATTCTCGTTTTCCTCCAAAACCTCCACCAAGTCTTCTTGGCTTCCAGCCAACGAGCCGCCTGGATGCTACTTTGTCTACAATTATTTGAGACCCATCTATGAACTCTTTTTGCATTTCACGAAGAGCCCTGTCCATACTACTCTCGCTTTCAAATTCTACAAAAGCGTACTGCTTTGACTTGCCTGTTACAATGTCCTTTACTAAACGGCAATGAATTATCTTGCCGAATTTAGCAAATTCTGTCTCTATTGAGTCCTAAAGCAAAATGTATTTTATTAGAGGTGTGGTTTTTCATCAAAAACAATAGTACCTATACCTATGGATGGAATTAATTTCATAACTTTCTATATTAAAGTTTCTCTAGCAAAAACTTTAAGCTCTTGTCATGATGATGATGATGACGTGAGCTGACGTCAGTACAAACTTGGTACAAACCACATAACTTTATTGATTATATTTTGATTACAAACAAACATGGTATACCTGCGTGGTTCTAGGGTTCAGTCTCCCGACGAATAGCGTCCGATTAGGGTTGCCTTTAACTTGCTTATTAGGTGTATATTCAGAGCACACCGCCCTCAAGATAGCACGGTCGTGCGGCTCCTTATCTGTGCCTATTTCAGTAATATAATATTATTAAAATAACGACACATAGCCTCTTTGAGGTTAGGAATAATAAACTGATGTTATGTTACACAATAACTTACCGTCAATAGATCCAATTTTTATAGGATCATACTCCGTAGCATATTTCTTAAAATGAATATCGTCTCGTGACATTTTTCAAAAGAAATGAAATAAATATTTTTTTGTTGTTTGGCTAGAAAACAAACAAACAACTCACACACACAAGGAACGCACACACACACACACACTCAAAATAAACCGGTAAATATCTACTGTAATAGAGTTGGACGTTTAATAACTTTTTAGCGGACGTTACGGTTTTTGGAGCCCGTGTCGTGTGTGTGTGTGTAATGTTTGTAATGAATAAATTCAAAAACTACTGTGTCGATTTCAAAAATTATTTCACCATTAGAAAGCTACATTCACCCTGAGTAACTTATGCTATATTTTATTATCAAAAAAATTTGGGAGCCCTAAAACTTCAATAATGTGTGATAATGTATAACAAGGTGTAAAAAAAATATCTGAATATTCCTAATAATTAAATAGGCTCCGAAACTACTGAACCGATTTTGGTAAAACTTGGCGTGAAGATAGAATAGACTTTGGGAAAGAACATAGGCTACGATTTACCGCGGGAAAATTTCTCATTCCCATAGTAAAAAATGTTAAAGCGGGCGGAGTTAGCACAAAGATAGAATAGACGTTGCGGAAGAATAAAGGCTAACTTTTGTCGCGGGAAAATGCCTCATTCCCATGGGAAAAACTATTAACGTGGGCGGAGCCGCGGCGGGAAGCTAGTCATACATACGGGCGGCCGTACCGGCAGTGCCGTACGGGCCGGCCGGTATGGATGAATTTCGTAGAGCGACTGTGCGAAGGTCCAACTGGCTTCTGTAAAGCCTGACCGGTCGGGCTTTACATATTATACGTTAAAGCTTCAAGACATTAATACCGAGTTCCAATTCCGTTTACCGAGATCTTGGCGCGGAACTGTCCCCAAATTTTCCTTTGCGACACTTTCGCAGTATCATAGATTCTGTGCTTCGGAATGCACGTTAAGTTTCAAACAAGACGTGGTTTGGTTGGTTGAGGCCCTGTGGGTATCCAGCTTTTCACGTTGGAAACCCTGATTCTTTGAAACTAGAGTTTATCAAGTCGATCATTAGACGGCCTCGTAGCCTAGTTGGTTGGTAGTACGTCTACGTCTACGAAGCACAAGGTCGCGGGTTCGAATCCCGCCCAGGGCAAAAATTTGTGTGATGAGATGAGCCTTGTGTCTGGATGTTGTATATTTATATAAGTATGTATGTATATCAACTGTCTGACACCCATAGTACAGGCTCTGCCTAGTTTGGGGTCAGATGGCCGTGTGTGAGGTCGGGTGTCCCACATATTTTAGAAAATGACTTGTACTGTACGTCAAATGGAAGTCTCTGTTTTGCTTGTTCTACTTCTGGTTCGTTCACCTGTATCTTAGTTAAGTATGTTGCTGTTTGTACCATCCCGTCTTCCCATTATTGAGTGTCGTAGCAGGCAACTAAGGGATTCGTGGGCTTAAGGTGGTAAAAAATAACTATAAGGGCTTTTTTCCTGCCATCCGGATTTAGGTATATCCGCACGCGGATTTGGCCCGCAAGCGTGCTGTCCGCACTGTATCATTTCATACATATTTTTCCAGTTATGCGGGCAGCACGCGGATTGGATACGGGCTGCGTGCGGGCTATCCGGATATGCGGTCGGCCTCCTTCTGCCTAAAAGTTGTTATGGTAGTAGGTATTATTTTATTATACCTATGTTAATAGTAAATAAGATCACAAGAGCGTCGATGGCCAAGTGGCTAGGCTCGTTCGTTGACTTCCATTCCGAAGTTCGCGGATTCAAACCTCGGCACGTACAAATGTGTTTTCGATTTTCGAATTCATATGTACGTTTATTCACACACCTGCGAAGAAATTCAAAGGTTGTGTGCGAAGTTGTCCAACCCGCACTGGGCGATCGTGCGTGGTCGACTAAGTTCTATTTACCCTGGTATCAAGGTAGGCTCGAGCCCCTCGGTGGGGACATATATGAGCTGTTAACAAGATCACGAGTTTAGTCACTCAGGACACAAACGATACTGCCGTGCGTGTCGCTGCAAATAATTATTTGTCCTGCGTGTGTGGCCAGCGTGCTATCATATCACCACCTCACCACCCGCATGCAGGCGTAAATCCGCATGACAGAATAAAGGCCCTATGTGCAGTGCAACTATGTACTACTAAAACTCTGTTCACAGTAGTATGTCGTCAATCCACCATATCCATACTACATTAGAACAAGGAAGTAGAGGTAAAGCCCGACCAACCTCGCCATATTGTGGAATTTCAATGGAACTAATTTTACATGGGAAATTGAGTCCCACGGAATATATAATCCCATGGTTAGTCCTAAAAATATACACGTGGCGCCCCAAAGCAGTTTTTTATTTCTTTAGACAGGCTTTAGTTCTTCCACAGAGTTCTTCAGACAGTTTATTTTGGTGGTGTGTATTATATATATATATACCTATATATATTTTCTACATTTTAGTGTGTAAAATTTGCTGTCGCAATCGCAACAGTGCATAATAAACATGTTTTCTTTCTTTATTTCTTCTTTTGTGGTGATAAAAAAGAGGGCGCCACTTTCTTTTCACTCGCTCGTACAAGTTATCATGATGCCTGGAAGAAAGTGGAAATAAGCCTGCCGATTTGTACACATTAGATCTAAAATGTGTACATATAGTAATTTTCACTATCAAGGATGTGCAGCATAAAATGAAACTCAGTTGTTTGTAATTAAAAAGCATGTTACACTATTTATGACTAACTGAAAATATCTTTTAATATATCCTCTATAACGCAACACTAATGTGTACAGCTATTTCTCATGAATATGACAAAAACAATACCATAGATATAAAAATAATTATATCTTTGATACAATGCAGCTCTTATGCAAGCTAAAGCACCGAGTGCACTTGATATCATTGAATTTAACACCACAGATGATTTCAGATAGCATTATGAAACATCTAGTAAGAATCATTAATTACAGTTAAATCCACTCCAATCCGCTCAATCCACAGCTTACTGGACCTGTCCCGAAACTTTCGGTAAAGAATAACATCAATACACAACCAAGCCTGGGATTTCTAACTGCACGAAAGATTTTACAGGCATTTGTGTTCATAATAGTAAGTGATCCCAATCTATGGTCAATGATTATCATTTGCCCTTAGTGAAACTTAGTTTTTACAATTAATTAGAATCAAGGTTGTCATATTAATCATACCACATGGTATTACAATATAGTAACTATCCACTAAATCCAATAATCACAAATTTTCTTGGACTTGTCTATTCAATGCTATTGTACAGTTAATTAGTATTATGGTACCTACTTAAAACCAATAATTCTAAATATACAGTACAATAGTAACAAATAGAATAATTAGTTTAATCAATAGGAAACTTTCACATTTTATTACCGATACTTTATAATATTTAAATGAAACAGAATTAATTGAACCACGCAAATATTTTTGGAATTTACAGGCGCGAATCAAAGAGTGTGGTGTTGTTGCACGGGCACTAGTGATACATACATGTTTTATTTATCTATCATATTTATATACAGGTCACTGAGCTTCCAACAAGCACTCATATTTGCGCCTAATATTTTGTAGAAACATAGAAGTAAACTAATTATTTAAATCATTCACCTAGTGCTTGCGGCAACTATTTTGTTTGATATGAAGGTGTTGTATGTAACATATTTCTTGTCAACAAAATAATAGCAAACTTCTGCAGTGGTGTCAGTGTATTAATGTATCTCTAAACTTTAAGCTATAATAGTCACTACATTAATTACAAACATGTGAACATGCTTTTAAGAATACATTCAATTCAACATTGCACATTTAAAAAGGGCCTGTAAGTAGTTTTGCACACAGTAAGTAGTAACAGAGTTAGTACAGACAATGACAAGTATAGTAAGGAGCTATACAATAAAAAAAAAGTTAACTAGCTAGCTAAAAGAACCAGTTTGATGCTAAATGTACAAATATTCTTGAATCATCATGTCAGTATATCAAGGGAGTTAAAACAGCACATCCTGTAATTATCAAGTCCATTGCAGTTCGCCACGCCGCATGCCGCATGCCGCATGGCGCGATGTGGGTAATATAGAGTGCGGCCGAGGCGAGTTGGCACCTCCCGCGGCGCGGCTGGCACGCCCTGCTCGCGCCGTATAAATAGAGTTCTATGATCATTACATTACATGTCACATACTGAAGCTGTAGGTGTGTACTGGTACAGAAACACCCAACATTTTATAATCAAATTCATTAGTCAATAATATACCTAAACTAAGCTCATTTACTTCTCAACACTGCATTCAAATGGAATGGCAGATGGGACCAAATTACATTTCTTGTATGAATCTTACTGTCTAGTTTAACAGATCACTCAATAGTTAATAGCTTAGAGCTATCTCACAAGTCACAACACTTTTCAGGAGATTGTGATACAGACAAACATCTTGTAGAACCACGAGGCTTATCAGCATTACCATTAATTACCATGGGTTTCAAACCATCTCATCATATCTACAATGAATAAGAAAGGATTAAGACCCATTATTCAATTCATGAATAAACTTACTGCACCTAGAATCCAATTGGTTTTGCCAAATCTATGGAAAATAGCTGCCCATACCAGTGCAGGAATCCTCAGAGCCATGACATTATCCATCAAATACAATTTCCATTTTATACATAAGTTATACAATAAGATAATGGAATATCTGCGACGTGAAGAGTAGTGTTCGCTCAGATGCAGTAAGACACTAGTTGAGGCTGGGCGAGTGTCCGTCGTCCCAGACCACGTCGATGCTGGGCCACTTGGTCTGCAGGCAGGTGAGCATGGGGTCGGTGCAGGCGGCGCGCAGCGGGCACTCCAGCAGCGCGGCGCGCCCCGTGCGGTACAGCACGCGCGCGCCCGGGTTGCTGCGCGCCAGCCCGTTGTAGTGGTGCAGCGTGAACGTGTCGGGCGCGCCGCGCTCGCAGCCCGGGAAGAACTCGTCCATGAACGCGCTCAGCAGGATAATACCCAGGTTCTCCGAGTCCAGCTTCCGCCGCATCAGCTCCACGTACTCGGGCTCGCTCACCAGGTCGGCGGCGCAGAGCACGTCCTGCAGCGCGGCCGACGGGATGAAGTTGTTCCCCTCGGGGTCGAACGAGCGGAAGATGCGCTCGGCGGACTCGCCCGCCGTCTCGGGCGCCGCCAGCCGCCGCTCCAGCGAGAACAGCACCGTCAAGTGCGTCTCTGAAGCCAGCACCCACACTGGGTGCTTCGGATTTTTGTAAAATGAACCAACAGTGCAGTATTGCATGTGTTCCATTATTGTGAGAAAACCTATGTCATTCTGTCGTTCTATTCCTCTTAATCGCAGCCCCCCCACGACCTGATCATGATCCCAGACATGAGCGACAGCTCTGCCTGTTAGCATCAAATTGATGAGACCTTGAGAACCATATCCATAAGTAGAGTGTATAAGAGGATCTGAGAGTTCTGCCAACTCAGTTTCAATTGTTGCAACTCCTTTGCTAAGGATGACACTGTACAAGAGGAGAAGTACGCCATACTTCTCCTTCAAAATCCTAATGTTCCTTGTGTAATACGCCTCAACCTCAGATAATGTCTGAAGTGAATGAACTTCAATTCGCCGATGAAATTGCTCAATGGAATCACAAGACTGTTCGTCCGCACTGAGGCTGTTGGTAGCGCTAGGCTCCGTATCAATTTCTGTCTTGCGATACAAAGCTACATTGTACTTAGGAGCTAGACACTGGCTTAGTATGGTACACACGGCCCTAACAAGAAGAGAGTTACACTTCTCCGAGGTCAGGTCACGGAAGTTGTGTCCAGGCGTTTCGGCCAGCAGGATGCGCAGCAGAAAGGCCTGCACGGGCGCGATAGCAGCACACGGGCCGCCCTCCTGCTGGATAAGCGCGCTGGGCTCGTCGTCGCTGAACGAGAATCCTTGCGCCCAGCGGCGGAACACGTCGTCCTTCACGTTGTCACCCCACAGCAGGCGCCGCGTGTGCGCCAGCTCGCGGTCCCACATCGCCGCGCTGCTGCCCCCGCCGCCTCCGCCTCCGCTAGCAGCTCCGCCTGGCCCGCCTCCTCCACTCATTTTATCTCTGTCCTCTACTGGTACTGTGGAATCGCTTGTATCGTTTTCCGCAGATCCGTTTAGCATCTGCATAAAGAGATCGAAGATTACGCCACCTGAAATTAGATTTCACAGTAGAATATGACTCAGGCTATAATGTGAACGATAGCAAAGCGAGCGAGTACCACAAAAAGAACTAACCACGTAGTACTCACCACAATAATGAGGCTCATACCGTTTAGTCACAGATGGCAAATTAAGTGCTCTTGTAGAAAAACTGATTGTCTATTTGTATTTTCTCAATTAGCATTATAAATCTTCCGTAAAATGGTAGTAAAATCGTCATTATTAGAAAAGAAAAGCTTACGACATAAAGGCTGCCATTTTTAAGAAAAATAGCAACATTTTACATAGCGTTACTAGTTACACGCAGTAAAATCTCTTGATGTAGTATAATGAAAATTAATGAAATAATTTGAAGTTGAAGCTTGTTGTTTTCTTTTTTAAATTTTAATATACATATATATATTATTTTATAAACTATAATTTAAAATTTAATAAACACTCAAAATACTTTTTATATTTATCATATTTAATAATTTTATGTAAAGTAAATTTTTGCGTATAACGGATAGAATAATTGAAAGAGTTTACAGTTTTGGATGCTAGATACGTTCCAAAATTTTGTGGATAATTTTTAGTATGTTTAGACCGTTTAGACTCACACACAGTACCTAATACAACGTTAGTGACATATATTTTAAAATAAAACGAAATGGGGTCGTGTGAGTAAAATTATGGTTTATTGGGTGGATCACACGTAGCGAGTACAGTGGCGAGAGAGTGCACTCGGCCGAGTGGTTGTTACGTATGAACACTTTGGCGAGTGCTCGGCCGAGCCAAAACGGCGAGACAGCGACTAGAATCATGATTTGTTTGCTCGGCCGAGTGCCCACCCCCCCGCTTCATTCTTCAGCCCCCGCAGCCACTCGCTATCCCGCTCGGCACGTGTGGACAGGCACTCGGTTGGCCACTCGCCACTCGTTCAATTTGTACCGAGCAGCGTGTGTTTATTTATTTTTGTTATTTTAGTTTTTTTCAATAAATATGGCTAGTAGTATGTGGAATAATGTGAAATGGACATTAGAAACGACAATTAAATTCATACAGTGTTAAAAAATACACGAATGTTTATGGAATTTTTCGTCACCTGTATATAAAAACAAAGTCAAGTGTAATGCAGCCCTAATTGCAATAAGAAATGAAAATAAAATAAAAATCAGGTTTTCTGCGATCCATTGTACACGACAACCAACAGCATCAAACTGAACTGTCTCGCCACTTTTGTAAATACGTGTGAACAGTGACTCGGTTGGCCGACTCTCTCGGCCCAGTGACCATTTGCTGTCTCGCCACTCTACTCGTTACGTGTGATCAACCCATAAGCGCGGTGTATTTGTATTTCATTCTAACGCATAACTGCGTCCCTTTCGTCTTTTGTCTTCTGTCGCCAGTGAAATAGGTGCCTTAACATGTTAGAGTGTTCAAAACACGAAAACACGGAGCTGTGGACCCGGCATAATGGAACTATTCAATGAAAGTGAGAAATAATGGGTGGGTGGCTGTTTCTGGGTTGATATCCCGAGTTAAACTCCGATGTCATTGAAATGTAAGGACCACCCTTGCGTTGCGTTTCATATACTATATATATTATACAGGGTGTCTCAGAACGATCCGACTATTTCGAGAGTGAACGAAACGCAAATTAAGCGAATTGGCTGTATGTAGTGAGTGTCCTGTGCCTGATCCGTTCTTAAATTTTTAATTGCCGCCATGATTTACGCGGGAGAACATCGTTCGTTTTGTGTTCGTGCTTATTATGAAAACAATCGATCTCTGATTCGAAAGGTCATTTCACGGAGGGGTGACATTGAGTGGCCGCCTCGAAGCCCCGATCTGACCCCACCAGATTTTTTTTTATGGGGTTATCTTAAGAGCGTTGTCTACGAGGACAATCCACGAAATTTGGCACATTTAAAAAGAAATATCGAAGAAAAGATAAGCTTGATTTCTCGACAACTTCTAAGAAAAATCTTCCGTAATGTTCGTGAAAGATTCGAGGAATGCCGACAACTAAACGGACGCCATTTGAACAATGTCATTTTTTAAAAGTAAAATTTCATTATTTTTCTGTTTGATGGTATTAATAAATATTAGTTACAAAAAGTTTTTATTTTAACTATATAGCATTGTAATAGTTGGATCGTTCTGAGACACCCTGTATTATATTTATTCTATGATTTCAATTCAATTATGATCCCGTGAACAAGAAATGAAACTTACAAAAGATTAGGCTGTATGGGCTTTGATCCCTTTGCCTTCCCCACCAAGGGATAAAAGAACTAAAAAAAAAACGGTCAGTCAGTCAGTCACTGTCAGTCAGCCAGCAGCAAGTCAGCAGTTCGTTCGTTCGTTCGTTCGTATGTCAAATAGTCAATCAAAAATCGTCGGGCGGTGTGGTGAAGTTTCTTTAGTGTTTTTTATTTTTATGAATTTTTAAGTTTTATGTTTTTCGTATGATTTCGTTTTATTCACTAGTTTCTCGTAAGCTGTACAATGCATAGTGTGTATAACTAGTTGAATTGTGTTGTTTTGGTGTTGGTGAATATTATTCGTGTTTTTGTTGATTATTTCGACACGATGAAGGTAGCCGTTTGGAGGCGACGCGCGGCGCTCAACGTCGCAGGTTGGTTCACTCCTGATTATACTTATGTGCTTGGTAATAATTACTTGGAGGCTGTGTGGATTGCGCGTCGATCCAAGGAAGGGTTTCCTACTCGCGACCATTTGTTGTGCTGGGTCACGCTCACAGGATAGCGCAGCAAAGGGGGCGGTTGTGAAAGGCCTGTCGAAGTCGCGACGACACTCGACACATTCGCGGCCTGCGGTTAAGGCTTTAAGATCCATAAATAACAATGATCCATCCGTTTGACATAAACAGCACTTGGGTAGGGTACCTGCATTTAAGATATCAACCAAACCACGGTCAGAGAGTTAACTTCGAAGCATCACAGTTCAAACTTAATATTTCCCGTAGGAAAGCACCTCATTCCCGCAGGAAAAACCTAATCTAATCTTATATCTGACTATATACCTAGATCCTTAACTTTTGAAACACCATAACATCACAGTTTTTCAGCATCTAAAAATACCCAATCTGTATAAGCTCACATATGTCTCCACCAAGGCACTTAAGACTACCCCTAATCATGTTGACTAGGCCTCAGTTGGCAACTTCACACAAAATAGATAACAATTTATTTAGAATAGAATAGAAATCATTTATTTGCAGGTGTGTTTGAACAGGAAGACTATATAAATAAAAACAATTTAGTTGTAAAACCAAAAATGAGATTTTGTGGGTGTCTTAGTTTGTACCTTTATATAAATTGTTATCCACCAAGGAGCCCAAGCATACCCTGATTTAAAATAACAACACTAGACCTACATAGTGAAAATAGATGCACATTTTTATTGATAAAGATTTTTAAATCTAACAAAAATTGAATCATGTATCCAAAGGAAATGGTTGATTTTTGTGATTTGCAATTATTGCAAAATATTTATGATTTTAGAAAAGTTCTGTTAAAAGGGTAAGTCACTGTTAGAAGAAAGTTATAAATTGTAATAATTTATTTATTTTTATTTATTTATTTATTTAAAAGGTCACTCTCTGTTAACAATAATAATTATGTACAAATACATTATATTTAGGGTTGTATACATGCACTAAATAACAAATCAAGTAACTACTATTTGATTTAAGGTTTTACAATAAAACTATTATACAAGTTACTATTAAAAAATAAATAGAAACGAATTGAAATATCTACTTTAGTGGCTTGTAAAATTAAATATTAGATAATGTAACTAATAAATTATTTTTATATCTAATAGGTGTTATCAGCTATATCTAAGTCTGTTTTTCTCCAAGGGAATTGTACATTCACATGAGTTTATTGAGTGGAGAATGGTGCAATGGTGAATGTTTCAATTTTTTATTATTAATATAATAATAATAATATAAATTGTAATTGCAGTTATAATTACAATTCATTTATGTTCATTTTTTTCTCTGTATATGCTTATCTTGTCTTTATCTAACTATGCAGAAATTTTGATCTAAAACTATATCATATTCCTTAAATCTAGGTTCGGTGTATTAGTCACTAAGCAGCTGTGCTGTGCGGTTCATAGTTTGTCTCCATGGCAACTGTAACACCCACTTCATTCATAAAATATTGTGAAAGTTTAACTGATTTTTTAAATTATTAAATGTATTAAATTCAAACCCTTGCTCTAACAACTATACTTGATAGTTATATTAGTTTTTCTTAGGGCTCTTATTCATAACAAGCAATTGTATACATTGTAAGGTCAACAACTAACAATAATCCTCTTGAAAACTCCACACACATCCTGTGTAAACTATAACACAAAAAATAATCACTAATTATATCAAACTCCAGTCAGGCTAAATAAAACAGAATTGTACAGTACCTATTTGTCTATCAAATCAAAAGATTTTATTTGAAGTGAGACTTTACAAATCATTTTTCTATCTGTCTACCTTATCATTATAATAAATGTTACCCCAAATAAAAAATATATGTATGAACCACATTATCAAATATTACAGGCAGACCTGCAGAGATCTAATCTGTCTGACTTTTAAAAAAGATTCTGGTGAATTGAGAACCTCATCCTTTTTTATGTCACTTAAAAACAAGTAAGGTTTTCCCGTAATACAAAACATGGTATGATATAAACCGACTATTACTATTTAGTTATCCTATGTTTAATCTAACAGAATTTACAGAAGCCAGCACATGCGGTTGGACATTCGCACTACGAAATTCACCCTTTTTTTTGTTTCGGAGGGGAAAATGCATTACGCGTACCACCCGGGCGCAAGGGGCACCCGAGTGGTTATGTGGGACTCCCGTATGAGGCAATGAGACCCACGGTATACCCACTAAACCCTCCATCTTCCTCCTCGCCGCCTTGTGACGGGGTTACGGGAACGCTTTCGCACACACGCGCGACCCCGCCGGCGGCAGCCGCCCACAAGCAGCTTTATCGCTAAAGCCCGAAGGCCCTCCACGATGGGTCTCTTGGTGGGTAAGGTGCGCTTCCCTCCATGGCCTCCAACAGTACTGCAGACTCCCCCCGAGTCTGCTACTAGGAGGCCACGGATATAAAATTACTGGTACCCGTGGTTCTGCCACCAACCACACCTCGGCCGCAGAGGATAAGGCAAGCGGAGCACCGCAATACCGACATGCCTCTTCCTCCGCGGCCCCACCAGTGCGGTTTCGACGGAACGGCCCCGCAAGTTCGCAGGGGGTAGGGAGAGAGGCACACCGTAACACCAACACGCCTCTCCCCCTGCGATCCCTCCACGGCCGCAGAAGATAGGGAGAACGGCGCACCGTAATACCGGCACTCCTCTTCTTCTGCGGTCCCACAGCGGACTTGTTCAGCCCTCTGGGAGCGCCCTCCTCGGGCCAGCCGGTGTCTAGCCCCATGTGCTGCTGACTACTGTACTTAAGTACACAAAAGCACTTACAAACAACAGATTAAGTGTAGTTTCACTATGACACCTACCTTAAAAGACAGAGATGCTCTGTTCAGTAGCTAAACAAACAAAATGTCTTTAGGCAGTACCTAAATACTATCTTTCTAATGTTCTGGATGCTACATTGTGCCCTGTGAGTCACACAACTCATCAAATTATTGTGTGTTTATGTGGGAAACAGAGAATGGATAGATATTTATTTGTTCCTTTACACAGAATAAATGTTGATGGAACTTTACAACAATGTTATTGATTTAACATCAAAATAGCACACTACTTTTTACTCTATTTCTACACAGTACTAATTCCTATCGGAAAAAATATAATGTGGAAACTTGTTTTACTAGTTTAGTCGCACAAACAGATAATCTAATATAATACACAATGTAAATCTGGCCAAGCTTTTTACATTAATTTGGCGACGCAAGGAAAAATTGAGGCCGTTTTTGAGGAAATATCAAAAGATTTTACCTTAGAATTCCTAAATAACTGCGTGTATTTTTATATGAGAAACTTATTTGTTATGTTTGGCAAATGAAGGAACGAAAGTTCGTGTCATTGTGCACAATGCAACATCTGCTAACGGTAGTGGAAAGTGCTCTTTGTTTTACTTGACGAACACAACTTTCATCCATTAGTATATGTGTCACTAAACTTAACTTCTATTGATACTAACTAGTAGTGCTAGTAAATAGCTAATGGATGGGAATGAGAGCGTCGTCGTTAGCTAAGCGTTGTCTTTCATTCTGGAGACGTAATATGGCTGAACCAATAATAATGAATGAGTAGGAATCATTAGAAATTCTGAATTAATATAATTATGCGGGTTAAGCCGAATTAAGGTAAGACCAGGTATGACGTAATACAAAGTTATTTAAAATTGCGATTATTCAGTCCCTGTATTTCTAAGCCATTAAGATAAGTACATATTACTAAGCAATAAGTAAATAGTACATAAGTAAGATAAATGTCGAAAGTGAACATCTTACTAAACTAAAACGTGCACAGAAGAAAGAATCCATTAAAGACATCCTTTGTTACATATTCATAATATTGTAATGTAATCGAAAATATATTACACAACAATATAAAAAAGGCATTGTTTTGGTAATAAGTAAGTAAACCAAGTAAAACAGACCACAATTGTTTTCTTCAATATCTGTATTTTTCTGCTGTACAGTTTCTAATTATATAATACAATAATTCACTATTTCACGGTTCAGTTATCAGCTGTTTGACTAACAAAATATTATTAAAAACTTATTTTTAATCTGCTGTGAAATTACTGCATTATTTAAAGGTCATTGTTTGGGACAAGAATTTCAAATTAAAATTCGATTGGAATACAAAAAGTACGTTGGCAAATGGTCTTGATGGATGGAGTGATGCACGCCGTGACATTTGGATATCCGTCCGGGGTGTGTTGCGGTGCGCGGGCGCGTGAGGGGCATGCAAGTATGCGGTAATTAATACCCTCACCTTCCGATACCCTGTTATTGGAAACGGGCCAGTTACTGAACCGGCCTCGGATCACATGCCTGCTGCGACAGGATGGCCGTATGCCTAGTGGCACCTGGCTCAGCAAGGCAATTCATTATAACTACCTGTTAATCTTTGGTATAGTTCTCCAGTCCGCTTACCGTGTGGTTATCGGCTTGAAATTGGAGCAAACTGGCTCTCCATGAAACTGTCATAAGAGACTACTAAAGAAATTTGATCCAACAATTGGGCAGAGGCGTTCTATCTAATGTAACTAACTAAAAATTTACTGCCAAAAGCTGAGATTATGGCAATGAAGTCCAGAAGTACAAAATTATACACATAAGAAAGTATGATCTGTAGTAGAAAATTATACACATAAGAAAGTTCTGTGATGCCAATTTTGCGGAATTCCTACAAAGCCACGGACACTACACCCACCACGGGGCGAACGCCATATTTATGCGTAGATGACCTATTCATACGCCTTCATTATTATACACCTGTCAGCAAGCATCATCTCAACGCCAGCAGTTCCACATCAGCTTGACATTTATGAATTCACCGTCCAATGACGCGTGATAATCGAGCCGCGTGCGCTTCGTGGTAATGTTTACTGCCGATCAACTCGCATAACAAGTGAGCCGTGCGATGTGTCGTGTCATAATAGCTAGCTACGCATTTTAAATAACATTTTCTGCAAATGGCCAGTTACATTAAATTGCTCGGTGCTCCAGCCTACTCTCAACTAACTGGATCGATGAGTCTACAAAGGTCATTACTTGTCCATTTCACAAACTATGCACAACCTTTGATTCAAATTACTATACAAACCTTTTAACTCCTTCTAACTTTATCTGACTTGAACCAAAATTTACCAGTTCGAACCAAACTGTTGTATCCTAGGCGGTTCGCACTGGCTGTCTACGTCTGATCTAAACTGTGTACCTATGGTTGTTTACTCGTGCATTATGCCGATATTTAGTCATATGTCGATAATGGTGTTTGGAGCTGGTGGAAAGGAGCGGTGGCGTGTGGTCACTGAGGTGGAACGCCCGTCACCGCTTGTTTTTATCTCCATGGGGACTGACAAAACGTACTGCTGATCGTTGATAGCTATTGTTGCCGATTTCGCGCCTGTCAAGCCTCTTTTCGTTATGAAATTCCTGTTGTGTTTTGATTATGACATAGTCAAAAGCGTCGCAATTACTTGGGAGGTCGTGATACCGGTTGGTTAGAAAGTCTTGACGGCTCTTTAGCCCTAGGTGAAGTATATTGGGTCCAATCCTGCCCAAGCTAGAGCAAACATGTCTAAAATTTGCTTTAAAACATGTGCGGGCTTTATTGAAATTACATAAAATACCATTACCACCATACCATTATATTCTATTCCATTCTATAAAATATCATCAGACATCAGACAGACAGAATACAGGTGCTACAGCGGTGATCCTGTTACGATCAATTAATTTTGCATCGAGGGTGCTGACGTTGACGTTGCATGCTTCCTGGCTAGCAAATGATGATGATCTCGAGAATGAGGTTTCAAATGTATCATTTTAACAGAATGCCTTTCTGCTGGGTGCCACCCAGTCACAACACAGGCTGACAAAGAGCACCGTTATATATTTATAATCTCATTTCCTTGTGTAACATTACTCGTGCTGTGCCTCCGCTACGGCAGTAGTTTTAATCCGCCGGGTCATATGATCTGCAAGAATAATTCTACAGCTGAAATAATGTGTAGTGGTCATAAAGTTCCTCTGTTCTCAATCTAGAATCTAGACTGTCTGAGTTTTAATTCCCAATTTTGAACAAAACACATGAATATGTATTACGAATACGTTTTAAGACTATCATAGTTCGTTTAAAGGATATTTTGACGTATTTACGTGGATTTGCTAGGGTGAATAAGTAACCTATCCTCACCCGTGATACCATTTCATTTTGCCAATGATCATCCCAATCCCAGCTCTGTTGTAGGTGTTGTGGTGTGACTGTGAAGAGGTAGCGGAAATTCGCATTATATTATAATACTAGTTTAATGTCGTTGTGGTTGTGTGTCGTATCGGGTCAGAGCGCGATGTGGAAGCCTTCAGTCCTGTTATAATAGTCGTGACAGACTGCCAGCGCCGGCGCGTTGACCCCGCCCAACTTGCCCAGGCGCAGCCGTTGTTTCACCGTTCTATCTGATAAACTAAGTTACTGTCTTTTGTAAAGTCAAAAAATACAAGTAGAAAAAGCTACACACGGCACGTTACTTCTACAATAAAAATTATCCTTAAAATAATATTCTTCCAGACGTGAAGCAAACGTACACGTGTAAAAACATAGTCAAACATAGAAAGGGAGTTGTCAAAATTGTAACCTTTCTATTCGGCTTGTTTTCGTCGCGTTCTGCTCAGAAACAAACAATCTTTAGTGACATCGCCTTTTGAATGGAGTGAGATAGTAGTAGGGATTTGTGGGTTCTGGACCACTCCCGCCGAGCCAAGCTCGCCCGCGTTTCTCGACCTCTGATTTTGGGCCAATTTTGGCGGATTGGGTCAATCGAGGGCTAAAAAAGAAAAAAAATGTTGTTTGATATCAAACTAGGGGTATTGCCCCCCATCTAAGACGATAGCACCGACTCCCAGCTCTCTATCTCACACGGTTTCCGAGATATAAAATGCATATGCTCATGAAATACACTCAATGGAAAGGGTCGGCTACCTGGCTATTGTCCTTTAATTGGGGTTCGCTTTTGTTAACCGCGACTCGGATTTTTGATGTCACTCTCACTTGCGCAATTGCTGCACGCTCCCGAACGCAGCTTTAACTAGCGTTTATGTTAACGATGTATGTGTCGCCTATTACATATGAACATGTTATCGAAAGCGATTTAGGTACACACATAAATGGGGGTGCAAAATTGTTAAGCACCGATCGCAGCCCTATTTTTTCACGCGCACTAGCTGTCTGATCCTGCCTCTATTACTTCTGCGGCCTTATCTACCACGTCTTTTTAACATAAATCTAACCTAACCTAACCTAGCCTTTATTAGTGAGTTGATTAATAAGCGGATTATTAATTAGGGTGCGAATCAAAATCAAGCCGCGGAGGCCTGTTCTTATTGGATTCTAAACCACCTGGCGCGGCCTTATCAATCACGTCTTTATAACATAACATAACCTAACCTAACCGAACCTAACCAAACTTAACCTAGCTTTTTATTAGCGAGGTAATTAATTAGCGGATTATTATTTATAAGCCATGAATGAAACTCATCTCGCGAGAGTCTGATTTTGTTGATTTTAAACTTGGCGCGGCTTCATCTACCACGTCTTCATAACATAAATCTAACCTAACCTAACCCAGCCTTTATTGACGGGGTGTTTCATTAGCGTGTTATTAATTAGGGTGCGAATCAAACTCAACCCGCGGAGCCTGGTTTAGGTGGAATTTAGACCAGCTTATCGTATTCCAATAGGCTGTTCTCGTTTTTATAACCAAAACGGTCACTAACTCACATATCTTTTTTCAATTGTATTAATGTCTTTGTTCATACTTGCGTAATATAAGTTTCTTTTGTTGCCATCCCTTTAAAAATGTGTATTCCATTGGCTAAATCTAATAGGACAAGTTTATAGTGGCTATTGATGTGAAGCGGCACCATTGTCTTTACGAGCAGACGCCAACTCTTAACTCTTTCTCCAATTGTAAAAATCCTTTATTCTCGACTTGCACAAAATCAGTTTACAAGTTTTTTTTCTTTATTGCATAACGTTTTGTTCTCGTCCTTTTGAAAATTTTATTCTGTCGCGTCGGTAGAATATAAAAGAACTATTTATTGTAAGCTAGTTTGAATAGGTGCGCGGACATTTATCTTTATGAAGACATTTTTTTATGATGGTGTAAGGGACTGATTTATTGCTTTGTTTTCGTCCTTTTAAAATGTACCTGATTTCGAAAGTTGATCGAGTTGCGACACGTTCGTACCATTGATGTGAAGGGACACCATTGTTTTTATGAATACAAATTTTTACCTGATGGTGTAAGGGACTGATTTATTGTGCTGAATTCACAATGCATCAACTTGTCGTGACATGTATTCCCCACTGCGACCACCCTAACGCTGCTAGAGCAGTGTTATAAAAGCGAACCCTACTTAGCTCATCCTATACAGTTTGTGAGTGACATTGAAGCAGCCAGCGCAGCGGTCGGAAGATCTCCAATTCAACTATGGATGTAAGTAACTTTAACTACCTATCACTCATAATATGTGTACTTTATGTTGTTTTCGTTGTCCATCTTAAATAACCACTATACTGTGGTTGTATAGTTATTAAACTAATACCTAGCGGTATGGTTTTGACTCTAGCTCTCCACCGTTAGCCGAATGTCAATATGTAACAGTTCAATTAGGATCTTATATACCATACTTGTTAACCTGTTTTCATGAGTCAAAATTCATCGACAAACTATAAATAACGTGTACCTTTATGCTTATTTCACAGTTTCAAGATAACACCTTCAAAAGCTACTACTTTCCTGATTCCCCCGATGGTGATGACGCTGTGGACTCATTGGTGATTGATGTTAAGAAAAAGGCATCGAAAAGAAGCAACAACATTGAAGCATTCTTTGAAAAACCAAAAAAGAAAAAGAGGGCCGCGACTCAGTCTTCAAGTGTATCGACGGCTTGCGATGATGGTGTATCGTATATCGCGTCGAGTGAAAATGAGGGCATAACCGCATCTCATTTCGTCAAAATTGAAGTTTACGACATGAACAAGATCCGCAACATCTCACCTATGAACTATTGGAAACACGCAGACGTTCGTGTCAAGTATTATGCGCAGTCTGAGGATGATAAAAATTATCAAAGCGCGAGAGATATAATATACAATATCACAAAACAACTCGCCGTGAAACGGGACTGCTGCAAATATTATATTGAACGCAAGCAGGAAGATGCGAAATAAACTAACAATATGCCAACAAGAATCTCACGGACACAACAAGTCGCGACACGTCATTCCTCGAGCCATTGTAAAACAACAAAAAAGGCGGGCAAACAATATCGCCACCCCACTCCACACCATATATAAGCGTTTCGACTTGTGCAACATTTATTCACTCGTTAAATTTTACTCACACCAGAGCAAGTATAAAAATGGAAGCTATAGAGAATGAAGTCAATGAAGAACTCTGTCGACTTTGTCAAGAAGCAGAGGAACAAGACTTAGGGAAGCAAACTGTGTGAGTATAATTTTGTCTCTGTTTTGAGTTTATTTTATTAATATCCACATAGGACCAATTAAACCAATTTTAAAACTTTTGTTTTTTTATCTCATTGTAGAGTACCATTCCAAATTGGTGGAAAACGAAAAGCTAAGGCCAGCAGCAGCAGTATTTCAAAACGTCTTCGAACTCAAAACCTGCCCTCTAACTCAGAGTCTTCATCACTACCAGCTCCACGACCACTACCAAGCGCAGCATCCACCGGTTCTGGAGACTTAAAAGAACAAGACATCGTTACTTGTGAAATATGTAATCATGCGGTGAGTCGAAGATATTTCGCTAATCATTTACGCAGCAAATCACACAAGGAAAAAATTTTAATTCAAAGGCATCGTCTTAGCAACGTAGAAATTATCAATACAGCTTTTGGTTCGAGAATATTAACATATCGCATCCATCCTCCACATACTGTTGAAAATAATGTGCTTAAAAGTCCCGAAATGTTCATATCTTCCGTTAAAAATACTGTGTTATTTCTTCTGGAGGATTGTCTAAACGAATTAACGGCTATTAAAGTAAATTTTATTGTTCATGCAGACTTCATTCAGGAAACCAAAGATATTAAAAACTCATTCGACTTTCAAACTTGCAACTGGTCTCTTTGCATAGGAGATAGATTAGAGGATTATTTAAATTCATTAAGTGTGGATATTAGTACTAAAATGATGAACTTTGAAAAAAAAGACAGCGGTTGGTCCTTACAAAAAATACTGTGTTTAGAAATGAATGTTAATCAATTTAATCCTTTACGCGGCTCTTCGTACATTGACCTACCTCTCGATATTAAACATAGAAAAGCTGTAGTAAATGTTAAAAATAATGACGTGCAATGTCTAAAATGGGCATTACTTGCTGCTCTCTATCCTGTTAATAATCATAAAGATCGGGTATCTTCATATTTGAGAAACGTGAATAAGTTAAATTTTGATGGTGTTTCATTCCCTGTGAAGTTGAAGGACTTGAAAAAAGTAGAGGCCCAAAATAATATTAGTATCAATGTCTTCGGCTTAGAGTATAATAAAGAAAATAAATGTAATAACGTGGTGGGACCCTTGTACTTCACCAAATGTCGTAAAGATATTCATATTAACTTGCTGTATGTGACAAATGGTTTAAGAAATCATTATTGTCTGATTCAAAATTTGTCTCGACTAGTGAGCAGGCAAATTACAAATCGAAAAGATGCAATTCATATTTGTGATGGTTGCTTGCTATATTTTAAAACCAAAGATAGCTTAATTACACATCAGGAAAGAGATTGCGCACAGGTAGTCATTGAACTACCTAAAGTTGACTCGCATATTGAATTCGACAAATTTGAGAAGAAACTAAAGTTACCGTTTGTTATTTACGCTGATTTTGAAGCCATATTAAAACCAATAAAATCATGTGACCCCGATTCATCAAAATCATTTACAATTTCAACGCATGAACACGAAGTATTTAGCTACGGTTATTTTATTAAGTGCTCATACGATGACAGGCTTTCCAAGTATCGGACTTATGCAGGACCTGATTGTGCTAAGAAGTTTATGGAAAGTATACTTACAGATGTGACTGAAATTCATAAAAAAATCGGTTTTCGAAAATGCCCCCAAAGGCTTAACGAGAACGATGAGTTGAAAATTCATCAGGCAAAATCATGTTACATATGTGATAATAAGTTGAATACAGACCGTGAATTATATTACGATCCAAACACTGGCCAGTTTCGTGGTGTTGTGCATAAAAAATGTATTTCAAATTTTAAAATTCCCTCATTTGTTCCAGTTCTATTCCATAATTTAAGTAATTATGATGCTCATTTTATTGTTCACACGTTGGACTTTGTTGATGGTGAAATAGAAATAATTCCTCAAAATAAAGAGAAGTATATATCTTTCACCAAAAAGATTTCCATAAATGGTAATATAGTATCGATAAGATTTTTAGATTCTTTCAGATTTATGCCAAGTAGTTTAGATAGTTTAGCTAAAAATCTGACTGAAGATCAATTCACCGAAATGAAAAAGCAATTTCCCATAGAAAGCGACTTTCGTAGATTAATAAAAAAAGGTGTATTTCCGTATGAATATTTAAGTTCTTATGATTCATTACAAGTTACATCCCTCCCCGATGAAAAACAATTTTATAGTTCTTTGACTGGTGCATATATATCAAATAACGATTATATTCATGCTCAGGATGTATGGAATCATTTTAATTGTAAAAATTTGTTAGATTATTCAAACATTTACTTGAAAACTGATGTCATGTTGTTAACAGATATTTTTGAAAACTTCCGGAATGTGTGCATTAATACATATGATTTAGATCCAACTCAGTATTATACAGCACCTGGCTTGAGTTGGGATGCAATGCTGAAATACACAAAAATTAAATTAGAATTGTTCAATGATTTTGATAAAATCGCGTTCATCAAATCAGGTATAAGGGGTGGCATTTCAGTATGTTGTAACAGATACGGTAGGGCTAATAACCAATATCTCGATGATTTTAATCCTGATATACCAAAATCCTATTTAATGTATCTAGATGCAAACAACCTATATGGCTGGGCAATGTCACAGTACCTACCTGAAGGGGACTTTAAATGGGTTAGCCCTGACACACACTTTTTAGTCTCTCCCACATCCGCTGTAGGATACATATTAGAAGTAGATCTCGACTACCCTGAACACCTTCATGATTCACATTCAGATTTTCCATTATGCCCCGAAACGGTTACTATCGGAGGTAGCAAAGATAAGAAGTTGGTTCCTAATTTGCATAGTAAAAAAAAGTATGTTATACATTATAGAAATCTGATGCAGTGTATAGAATTAGGTATGAAGCTGGTCAAAGTTCACAGAGTGCTACAATTTAAACAAAGTCCATGGTTAAAGAAATATATTGACCTTAATACAGAATTAAGAACTTTAGCCAAAAATGAGTTCGAAAAAGACTTCTATAAATTGATGAACAATTCCGTGTTTGGTAAAACGATGGAAAATATTGAAAAAAGGGTCAATGTAAAGTTATTAACACATTGGGAAAATCACGGTAAAACCCTGGGTGCACAAAGCTTGGTCGCTCGACCTGAATTTCACAGCCTCTCTATATTTTCTGATTCATTGGTTGCCGTTCAGTTAAAAAAAACTAAATTATTTTATAACAAGCCCATTTATTTGGGATTTTGTGTATTGGATATCTCTAAAACTTTAATGTATAATTTTCATTATAAATATATCAAACCAAAATATGGTGAAAACGCTAAATTACTTTACACTGATACGGACAGCTTTATTTATCATATATTTACCGATGACTTTTATAAAGATACACGAAGTGACATTATTAATTATTTCGATACGTCCGACTATCCACCTAACAATATCTTTGGTTTCCAACTAGCAAATAAAAAGAAGTTAGGTTTTTTCAAAGACGAAAACAATGGGAAAATCTTACGAGAGTTTGTGGGGTTAAGGTCGAAAATGTATGCAATTAATGTTGATCACAAAACGACAGCTAAAGCCAAAGGTGTGAGTAAAGCTGTTACTAAAAACATGAACATGGAAATGTATAAAGCATGTTTATTTGGCAGAGAAATAAAGATATCAGAAATGTGTAGAATTAGAAGTTTAAAACATGTGCTCCACACACAAAAAATAAACAAAATTTCCCTATCTTATAATGACACCAAGCGATATTTTATAGGAGACTCTACTGATACCTACGCTTGGGGTCATTATAGAATTAAATGATTTGCCTACCTATGTGTCCGTAGTTCTAGAATAACTTAGTTTAAGTCCATGTTTGTAATGTTCTCGTGAAGTTCTTGTACCTTTAACCTTTTACTTGTAATTTTTATTGTATCTACGTGTAATTTTATGTAATGTGTTGTAAATAAATAATTGATAATAAATAAAATAATGGTTCTCTATGTAAAAATGTCCTTTTATTTATTTTATTTCATTCTTGGCTAATCAACCTCCGGGTATAGACGCTATTTGGATTGATATAATGTTTCATTTTATTCACCCTTTCACGGCTATAGTAGCGGGACCAAGCGGGTGCGGAAAATCAAATTTCGTAACAAATTTTTTAAAACACTGTGAAGAAGTTTGTAATGAGCAATTTTCGGAAGTGATATGGTGTTATGATGAAATGCAACCTTTATATAATTTAGACAATGTAAATTACAGTCAAGGTATTCCAGATTTGAATATGTTTGATGGTAAATGTCCTAGACTTTTGATAATTGACGACCTTATGAGGGAATCAGATGGCCGAATAGTTGATATTTTCACAAAAGGTAGCCATCACAGAAACCTCAGCGTTTTCTACATCACGCAAAACTTATTTCATCAGGGAAAAGGGCAACGAGATATTTCTCTAAATTCAAGCTACATAATTTATTTCAAAAATCCCAGAGACAGAACACAGATACGTTATTTGGCTCGTCAAGTCTACCCAGACAATACAAAATTTGTTGAAGAAGCCTACAAGGACGCAACTTCTCGAGCTCACGGATATATTTTAATAGACCTCAAACAAAATACTAATGATGTTTGTCGTTTTAAAACTAAAATATTTCCATTTGACAATCACTGTACAGTTTATGTACCCAAAAGGGGGTATAAATATGATGCACAACAAACTATCTTAGTCAGTACAAGAAAATGAGTGAAGTGGAAACCCCGCATCCAAAGAATTTACTAAAAGCACTACACATTATTAAACCACAATATCGTGAAGCTTTGCTAGAATGCTTTGATGATGATGAAATAAAACAAATTTGTGAGTGCATTTTAAATCTTTTTAAAGGAAAAATAATCATAAAAGAAACAAGAGAAACCATATTCAACATTTGTAAATTAAACTGCTTCATTTCTACCGACGCAGTCTAACTCAGCTCTTGACAAATAGTGTTAATATAAGAAACGATGACAAGAAGAGTTAGGTCTCATAAAAATTTACTGCAAGCATTATTAACTTTAAAACCTAAATATAGACAAGCTTTGTTAAAGTTTTGTGGAAGTGAGGAAATAAATTGTATTATTGAATGTATTTTCAATGTTTTAAAAGGTAGAGTACCTTTAAAGGACAAAGACAAACGCAAACTAAAAAAACATCAAGGTATATTAAGAAAGTTGGTGTCAAAAAGCGGATGTGATAAATCAAGAAAACAGGTTATTATACAGAAAGGTGGAGCGTTTTTACCTATTATTCTCGGGTCCGTACTCAGCGCATTACTAGGAGCTATTGTAAAATAAAATCACAAAATGGAAAACGTCAAGAAAATGATTTTAATTGAGCCTGATGTTGTCGAAAAACTCAGAGCAGGTGGCGACAATAGCTGTACTAAAAATTTAACACGTTTGGATGAAGAAATGCACAAAATCTTAAAAACTAAAATCGATGACAGAGAAAAATGGCAACTATATTTACAAACTCTGCAAAGATACCTTCATCATATCGGCGAGGATCGTAAACCATTACAGATACCTATACTGCCTATAGAAAGCAAAGATGATCCAATAAAAGAACCAGTCAAACCTGAAAAAAGCCCAGACGATGAAAAGCCACTCATAACCCTCTACACAAAATCACAGATACTATCCACTTTACCGAAGACATACAAATTGAAAGGTGAGCTTTTGTTAGATTTTCTCTTAAACAATAAGGATAAAATTCACTGGAACGAGAAGGGCACTGTTTTTATTGGTAACAGAGAAGTTTATAAAAGCAATATTGTCGATCTCATTACTGATTTCATAAAACCCAGTAGTAAAAGTTCTCCAGCCGGATGGACAGATTTCGGAATAGTCCTTAAAGATTTACAAGTACCTATGAGTTACATAGGAAATAAAAAAAGACAAACTTATATAACCTCACTATCCCAAAGCCCCACCTTAAACAAAACCCTTGAAGATATCTATAAAAGCTCAAAACACACGCCTGAAAATTATTCCACACCATTACGCACGCCAACAGCCAGTGCGGAACCTAGAAAAAGAAAAAAAATCACTTGGGACAAATGGACCCCTTACTAGAAATAAACAACATTTATTATGACGTGTCTCACCCAGCTGGATATAGTAGTGCAAATAAACTATCAGAAGCAATGAAAAATAAAATGTCCAAATATGAAACAAAAAAATGGTTACAATCACAGGATACGTACACCTTGCACAAACCAGTCCATCGAAGATTCCCTAGAAACAGGTATATTCTATCAAATTTAAATGAACTTTGGCAAGCTGACTTAAGTGATATGCGATCCTATAGTGAGTTCAACGATGGTTATAAATATATATTGTGTGTGATTGATGTCTTCAGCAAATATGCATTTGCAAGAGCAATTAGATCAAAGAATTCTGAATCTATAAAAAAATCTTTTGAAGATATATTTTTGGAAGCTAAGGTTACTCCTAGGCATTTGCAATCAGATAAAGGTACTGAATTCATTTCAAAAGATGTGAGATCATTTTTATTGAAACATGGTATAAATTATTATACAACGAATAATCCGGATATCAAAGCTAGCATAGTGGAGAGATTCCAACGCACGCTTAAAATGAAGATGTGGCGATATTTTACACATAATGATACAAATCGATACGTGGATATTCTACAAGATTTACTTCACTCATATAACCACAGTTTTCACAGAAGTATTAAAATGTGCCCCTGTGATGTTAATTCCGATAACATTATGACGGTATGGCGAAATTTATACGAAGAAAAGGGAAATAAAACTCAGAAAAATAGGATACCACCAAAATTTAAAGTAGGTGATCATGTTAGGATTACTAAATATAAACATATTTTTCAGAAGGGTTACGAAACCAACTGGAGTGATGAAGTATTCATCATTAATTCAGTTATAGAGAGATCTCCATGGGTTGTTTATTCAATAAAAGACCTACAAAATGAAAATATTATCGGCACTTTTTATGAGAGAGAATTGCAGAAGGTAATTTATGACCCCACCGCCAAATATAAAATAGATAAAATACTAGGCACTCGTTACTCTGGTCGCAGAAAGGAATTATTAGTGAAGTGGAAAGGTTATCCCAATAAATTTAATACCTGGGTTTTAGCATCTTCTCTGGAAAAAACATGATTGATGAAGAATTCTATTTAACTTTACCTAGTAATAGCTCCGCACCATACTTCCCTGATAATAAGACGGCAAATTTTTCAACAAAGTTACCTAAATCCATTAAATTAGAAGGTGAATGGTTAGTGGGAATCGTAGAGTTTCAGTATCCCTGTACTATTTTCACCGTGCAAGAAAATAATAATATTACGTACATAACTAAACGAGTGCAAGATCCCAATGAAAACGGCCAAGTTTCTCTAATTACTTACAAGAGTCATATACCAACTTCCAGTTACGAAAATATACAAGATGTTATAACAGCTCTTAATTCAAGAGAGACTTTCAAATTGAGACAAGACAAAATTTCCAAACTAGTTACTCTTACCGGAGATACAAATAATTTAACTTCATTGAACTTCTCTCCAAAATTGAGTCTACAACTTGGATTTGATCCTTATACTAATGTAGCACACAAAAAAACCGGAAAATTTCCGGCTAATATTTATCTAGGCTTACCGTCACAACTTTACATTTATTGCGACATAGTGGAACCTCAAATAGTGGGGGATGTCATGAGTCCTTTGTTAAGAATTATAACTTTAGACCCCGTAAAATACGTATATGGTTCGAGCAAAATGCATATTTTTTCCCCACCTCATTATATTCCTGTCATGCGAAGAGAATTTGATACAATAGAGATAGATATAAGATCAAACACTGGTGAACATATACCATTTCAATTCGGGACGAGCTGTGTTAAACTACATTTCAAACGTAAATAATTAACATGTATCTAAAACATAATAATAATGGTATTTGCCCATATCACCACTATTATTCTCATCAAGCGGGGACTGGCGTTGGAGTAATTTACAAAGGTGTACCTTATCAGCGTGGTCATGGCATAGGTAGCTTCTTGGGGGGTCTGTTTCGATCAGTTCTTCCGCTAATATCAAATGGAGCTAAAGTTGTAGGTAGGGAAGCATTAAATGCAGGGATGGGACTTCTATCTGACATAGTAAGTGCTAAGCCTTTAAACGAATCTGTTACAAATCGCTTTAAAGAGGCCACATCCAATTTAAAAACTAAGGCTGATGCTAAAATTTCAAGAGTGATGAACGGATCAGGGTATAAAACTAAAGCACGGAGCAAACGAAACCTCATTCAATCACTGAAATTGAAGGAGAGAGCAGCAAAAAAGCCTAGGAAGAATAAGAATTTATCTTACAACGATATATTTTCATAAAAAACAAAATGTCATTTTTACATCATAGTTCTTGTGAATGTGCTAAGTCGGAATTGGATTTATTTGCTTTACCATCGACTCAAACAAGCATAGAAAGTGGACAATGGATTCATTATAAACCTATCTCATCTCTAAGTGACGATGGACCAATAGAATTTCAAGTTCCTGGATCTGGGGATGACTATATCGACTTGTCGCACACGATGCTTCATATCAAAGCTAAGATATTAAACCAAGATTTAACAGCTTTGAACTCTGATACAACGCCTGTTGCACCCATAAATAACTGGCTTCATTCACTATTCAGTCAGGTAGATATCTATCTGAATCAAAAACTAATATCTCCCCCGAACAATACTTATGGATATCGAGCATACATTGAGACATTACTTAATTATGGCCCACCGGCGAAAGAGTCGCATCTCACATGTGCGATGTGGTATGAAGACACTGCTGGAAAAATGAACAACGCTGATGATAACAATAAAGGATTCGCAGCGAGGCTAAAATGTGTGAAGGACAGCAAGGAAGTGGAAATGATTGGACATTTACATGCGGATGTTTTTAATCAGGATAAGTTTCTGATTAATGGAGTCGAAATGTGTGTAAAACTAGTTAGATCTAGAGAATCCTTTAACCTCATGGCTGCGTCAAATGATATTAAAATAAAAGTGTCGATTACGGATGCAACGCTAATGATTCGTAAAGCTCGCATTAATCCGAGTGTACTGCTTGCTCATCAGAAGGTTCTAGCTAGTACAACTGCAAAATATCCTATTACACGAGCCGAGGTAAAAGTGTTAACTATTCCATCTGGTGTCCAAGGAAAAACACTTGATAATGTATTTCTCGGACAAATACCGAAGAGGTGTATCATAGGGTTTGTTAACAATACGGCATTCAACGGAAGTTTTACCAAAAACCCCTTTGATTTTGACAATTATGGTATAAATACTTTTAGTTTATATATTGATGGTACACAAATTCCCTCAAAGGCACTACAACCCCAATTTAGCAGTGGGTTACATACAAGCATGTTTCACACATTATTTTCAGGGACTGGTATTCATTTTTTGAATGAAGGCAATGGTATTAATAAGGATAGGTATGCGAAGGGATATTGTTTGATGGCCTTTGATTTAACCCCTGACTTATCCGCAAATTCGACTTCCCACTGGAACCTAGTTAAACATGGAAGTGTTAGGTTAGAAGTAAGATTTGAAAACGCTCTATCTGAAACAATTAATTGTATTGTGTATGCTGAATTTGATAACTTAATTGAAATTGATAAAAATAGAAATGTAAGTGTTGACTTCAGTAGTTAGATGTACTATAGTATATAAGACGAGTTTTTGTTCATATGTAATCATAATATTATTTGCTCTTAAATTAGTTAGTCACAATAAAAGACAAATAATGAATACTCTCGATATCAGTAAATATCTAGATACGATACATCATTCTCTAACGTATAATGTATTTGCAGCCAATCGGTTACCAATGTACATGACGAATCCTATTTATCTAATTAGTAACTTGGATCCTGACACAAAGCCGGGTTCACATTGGATCGCAATTTTCATAAATGCTAATGGTATTGGAGAATATTTTGACACCTTCGGTCGAAAGCCAGATGGTAGTCATTTAGCATTTTTGAGAAGAAACTCACGTAGATGGATTTATAACAGTAAAGTTATTCAAAGTTTATTTTCATCATTCTGTGGTGAATATTGTCTTATGTATTTGTACTTTAAATATCGAGGTATGAGCTTAAAGGATTTCACCAATATGTTTTCATCAGATACAGTGAACAATGATATTTTACTGAAGAAAATGTTTGATGTCTATTTTCATAGGTAATCTTAAGATAATTCAATACTTATACTTTGTAATTAGATTAAGAATAAACAAAAAATAAAGTAAGATTAATTAGACGTAAACTTTGTTTTATTTATGCAGAGATTTGAAAAAATACAAACAAATTAAAATTAAAATTTATTTATTATTAAAATGAAGTACACAAACTTAAAACTAAACCATTGTGGGGGAATAAAGCGATGGCGATAGGGGGATACCACTGTCACTGTTTTTCATAATTTCCGCAATTTCTGCGTTTTCTTCTTCACTCCAATCCAGCAGGAGTGGGTTCACACGTCGCTCAGCTTCGGGTATTGGAGATTCTTGGCGAGAATATCCGTGGAGTCGGTCCTCTCCGCCCTTCCGATTCTCCTCGCAAGTTGGGCAATAGGCTTTAACTCGCCAAACTCCATCAATTTCATCGAGATCTTCTTCTTTGTAGAAATAGTGCCCATCGCACGGTGTAAAATATGGTTTTACACTTTCGTCCTCGACCATAAATTGTGGCAATAACCCTTGTATATACCACAACCGGATGAATTTGTGATATTTTTTCATAATTATATCTTTTCCCAGTGAAACTATGTCGTCTTTATCAAGGATCATGTTGATTTTTTTTCTTCTTAACTTCTGCAACGACGGTGAAAATAGGAGTGAATAAATGTTGCACAAGTCGAAACGCTTATATATGGTGTGGAGTGGGGTGGCGATATTGTTTGCCCGCCTTTTTTGTTGTTTTACAATGGCTCGAGGAATGACGTGTCGCGACTTGTTGTGTCCGTGAGATTCTTGTTGGCATATTGTTAGTTTATTTCGCATCTTCCTGCTTGCGTTCAATATAATATTTGCAGCAGTCCCGTTTCACGGCGAGTTGTTTTGTGATATTGTATATTATATCTCTCGCGCTTTGATAATTTTTATCATCCTCAGACTGCGCATAATACTTGACACGAACGTCTGCGTGTTTCCAATAGTTCATAGGTGAGATGTTGCGGATCTTGTTCATGTCGTAAACTTCAATTTTGACGAAATGAGATGCAGTTATGCCCTCATTTTCACTCGACGCGATATACGATACACCATCATCGCAAGCCGTCGATACACTTGAAGACTGAGTCGCGGCCCTCTTTTTCTTTTTTGGTTTTTCAAAGAATGCTTCAATGTTGTTGCTTCTTTTCGATGCCTTTTTCTTAACATCAATCACCAATGAGTCCACAGCGTCATCACCATCGGGGGAATCAGGAAAGTAGTAGCTTTTGAAGGTGTTATCTTGAAACTGTGAAATAAGCATAAAGGTACACGTTATTTATAGTTTGTCGATGAATTTTGACTCATGAAAACAGGTTAACAAGTATGGTATATAAGATCCTAATTGAACTGTTACATATTGACATTCGGCTAACGGTGGAGAGCTAGAGTCAAAACCATACCGCTAGGTATTAGTTTAATAACTATACAACCACAGTATAGTGGTTATTTAAGATGGACAACGAAAACAACATAAAGTACACATATCGATGGTGGAAATGTCAAAGGGCTTATAGGACATTTTGACGAAAATCACTTTTTGATGCAGTTCTATTCGTCTCGTCAAGCTCTTTCGATCTGTATATTTGATATTTTTTTATGTCAAATAATGGAGCTAGGAGAGAATTTTTAAAAATGCACTTTTTTCGATTTTTGGTATTATAGGTCAGTTTCATATAATTCTTTATGCTTAAAGGACATTAAGAAATTAAACTTAGTAATTTATGGATATTTACGACCCAAACTCACATATCTTGTATTCACACGTATAGGCTTAAAGGACACGTAGCATAGGAAGTTAATGACATGTGACTTATAATTATAGTGTCTAGACCAGAAAGTCCAACCCTTAATTGAGCTTTTCCCTGCTTTTTGTGCAGGAGGCGTGATATGTGACGTACAGAACTATCCCATTTTACACTTGAGACTGGATTATTTCGTTAAAATTCGACTTTACAAAAGAAAGTTAAGACAGGATAGAATGGCGTACCTGTATTTAATCACTTTTTGTAACTATAAATCACAAACATTTTCGAGATATTTTATTCCCTAACAATATATGGTTTCAAACAAACAATCGTAATAATATAATAGTTTTAGGTCATAAAACCAAAAGAGTACGATAATATCAGCGTTTTTAAATAAATTAATTTAAATTCCTTGCTTATCTAAAAAAAAATACTTCAAATTATACATGAAATAAAAACTAACAAAAAATAAATAAAAGATATTATGTTTTAATGACAGTCAACTGTGGTCAACTAAATTAGGACAAAAGAACCAATCATCTCTTAAAATGTGCTGAAATTTCAGATAAAAGCACTTGAATGGTAAAAAAAGTACCCCATTCTAACATTATCACTTCGTGGAATAGCATTAGCTGTACTAAATTGTCACGAAATCAGTACGTTTGCTAACGTTAAGATCTATGGGAAGAAATGTTGACTGGTGTTGAATACCGAAACTTGATTAACTGACCAACAAAAGACCAACGACATGTGGTGCCGTAATCAATGCTTGCTTTCCATTTATTTTATAAAGACGGCAACACGAAAAGGGCTCTCAGGTTAAATGATAGTGGCTCAAATATGTAGCTACGTACATACGGACAATCCAAGAGATAAAGCAGAAAACTGCATTGTGAAAGATCTGTTCTTAATAATAGTCAAATCACGAATCAGGAAGAATGTGACATAGAAATAATTGTTGTAAACAATTCGCTAAAAAAAGATTCTGTTCTAAAAGGTTCGGTTTTCATAGAACTGGAAACAACGAAGAGGTCAATAAGCATGCAGGTGGCGAGTCAAAACATTCTGCTTATACAGTGTAAAGGACAGATTTTTTGTATGGTTAGACCGCAATTGTCCTTTAAGACCTTTTAAATGTTAAGTGCAGTCCTTTAAGTCCAAAGTACTTCTTAATTTCTTAGTCTGTTTTGGCTTTAAAGGACAAGATCATAAAAGTACGAAACTTAAAGGACATCTATCTTTTAAACTAAGCTAGTTGGGTTAAATTAAAAGCGTGGATACAGTTCAGCTCAAAAAAATATAAAATTTGGTCTTTAAACCAAATTGATCGCTTTAAAAACAAAAAAGTTATGCACTTTTTTCTATAAAAATCGTTTTTCTGCTCTCCTGTAAAATGACGATTTGTCCTTTAAGCCCTTTGACATTTCCACCATCGATATTATGAGTGATAGGTAGTTAAAGTTACTTACATCCATAGTTGAATTGGAGATCTTCCGACCGCTGCGCTGGCTGCTTCAATGTCACTCACAAACTGTATAGGATGAGCTAAGTAGGGTTCGCTTTTATAACACTGCTCTAGCAGCGTTAGGGTGGTCGCAGTGGGGAATACATGTCACGACAAGTTGATGCATTGTGAATTCAGCACAATAAATCAGTCCCTTACACCATCAGGTAAAAATTTGTATTCATAAAAACAATGGTGTCCCTTCACATC
Organism: Teleiodes luculella; assembly: GCA_948473455.1. Lineage (NCBI taxonomy): Eukaryota > Metazoa > Arthropoda > Insecta > Lepidoptera > Gelechiidae > Teleiodes > Teleiodes luculella. Next base: position 363,383 of record OX419585.1, read on the forward strand.
AATGGTACGAACGTGTCGCAACTCGATCAACTTTCGAAATCAGGTACATTTTAAAAGGACGAAAACAAAGCAATAAATCAGTCCCTTACACCATCATAAAAAATGTCTTCATAAAGATAAATGTCCGCGCACCTATTCAAACTAGCTTACAATAAATAGTTCTTTTATATTCTACCGACGCGACAGAATAAAATTTTCAAAAGGACGAGAACAAAACGTTATGCAATAAAGAAAAAAAACTTGTAAACTGATTTTGTGCAAGTCGAGAATAAAGGATTTTTACAATTGGAGAAAGAGTTAAGAGTTGGCGTCTGCTCGTAAAGACAATGGTGCCGCTTCACATCAATAGCCACTATAAACTTGTCCTATTAGATTTAGCCAATGGAATACACATTTTTAAAGGGATGGCAACAAAAGAAACTTATATTACGCAAGTATGAACAAAGACATTAATACAATTGAAAAAAGATATGTGAGTTAGTGACCGTTTTGGTTATAAAAACGAGAACAGCCTATTGGAATACGATAAGCTGGTCTAAATTCCACCTAAACCAGGCTCCGCGGGTTGAGTTTGATTCGCACCCTAATTAATAACACGCTAATGAAACACCCCGTCAATAAAGGCTGGGTTAGGTTAGGTTAGATTTATGTTATGAAGACGTGGTAGATGAAGCCGCGCCAAGTTTAAAATCAACAAAATCAGACTCTCGCGAGATGAGTTTCATTCATGGCTTATAAATAATAATCCGCTAATTAATTACCTCGCTAATAAAAAGCTAGGTTAAGTTTGGTTAGGTTCGGTTAGGTTAGGTTATGTTATGTTATAAAGACGTGATTGATAAGGCCGCGCCAGGTGGTTTAGAATCCAATAAGAACAGGCCTCCGCGGCTTGATTTTGATTCGCACCCTAATTAATAATCCGCTTATTAATCAACTCACTAATAAAGGCTAGGTTAGGTTAGGTTAGATTTATGTTAAAAAGACGTGGTAGATAAGGCCGCAGAAGTAATAGAGGCAGGATCAGACAGCTAGTGCGCGTGAAAAAATAGGGCTGCGATGGGTGCTTAACAATTTTGCACCCCCATTTATGTGTGTACCTAAATCGCTTTCGATAACATGTTCATATGTAATAGGCGACACATACATCGTTAACATAAACGCTAGTTAAAGCTGCGTTCGGGAGCGTGCAGCAATTGCGCAAGTGAGAGTGACATCAAAAATCCGAGTCGCGGTTAACAAAAGCGAACCCCAATTAAAGGACAATAGCCAGGTAGCCGACCCTTTCCATTGAGTGTATTTCATGAGCATATGCATTTTATATCTCGGAAACCGTGTGAGATAGAGAGCTGGGAGTCGGTGCTATCGTCTTAGATGGGGGGCAATACCCCTAGTTTGATATCAAACAACATTTTTTTTCTTTTTTAGCCCTCGATTGACCCAATCCGCCAAAATTGGCCCAAAATCAGAGGTCGAGAAACGCGGGCGAGCTTGGCTCGGCGGGAGTGGTCCAGAACCCACAAATCCCTACTACTTGAGATTCATATCTCTGACGATTTCTTGGAAAGTTACGGTCACGGTTCATCATAAAAACATTTTAGGGACATAAGGTATATTAATGTGGGTTGCCTGGTAGAAATTGCTACCCTAGCAATAATGCCGCCTATTTGTGCACAATTATGGTTGTGAACTGTATGTCTTGCAATATACTACTGGTGTGAAATAAAGTATATTATTATTATTATTCTATTCTACTCTTTCCTAATAATAAAATGATTGAGTTAAAAAAAAAAAACCGGCCAAGTGCGAGTCGGACTCGCGCACCGAGGGTTCCGTACAAACCTGCAAGGTTTACAAAGTTCGTTCATTACGACAATCGAGTCATAACTATGGTAATCTTATTGCAAAATGAAATTCATAACATTACAATGGGGAAAGATGGAGGAGCATAAATTTAAGATAAAGATCTCTTTATCGTTTAAGTAACTAAGTACTAAGTAAGTATTTCAACTTGATAGCTCTACGCGTTCATGAGGAAAAAAGTAATAAGTTTATATTTATTAAAAAATATATATTTTGTAATGTAACTAAAAATTTAAGGTTTTCGGAATTTTTCCTTTATGTGTGCTATAAAACGTTGCTTCATGCCAAATTTCAAGATTCTAGGTCGACTGGAAGTACCCTTTAGGTTTTGATTCCCTTGCGAGTACTTGCGAGTTTCAAAATATGCAGCTTAAATTGCTGTTTCTTTTGATTGCGTTGACATAGAAGTTTGATTTTGTTACAGCTTAAAGGTATTATAGACCTGAGTATTTGGTATGAATTTCAATTTAATACCTCTACGCGTTTATGAGGAAATGGGTAGTAAGGTTAAAATTATTAAAAAAATATATATTATGTGATGTAACTAAAAATTTATGGTTTTCGTAATTTTTCCTTTATCTATGCTATAAGACGTTGCTTCGTACCAAATTTCAAGATTCTGAGTTCACGGGAAGCACCCTGTAGGTTTTGATTCCCTTGCAAGTGTCGAAAATTTGCGGCATAAACGGCTGTATCTTTTGATTGCGTTGGCTTAGAAGTTTGATTTTTTCACAGCTTCAAGGGACAGTAGACCTGAGTAATTGATATAAATTTCAGCTTCATACCTCCACGCGTTCCTGAGAAAAAGGGTCTTGACAGACGGACGGACAGACGGACAACAAAGTGATCCTATAAGGGTTCCGTTTTTTCCTTTTGAGGTACGGAACCCTAAAAATCATGCTTTTGCTACAGGCGCTAGCCGTAAATACAATAAAATACCGATATTTTTATTCAACTTAATTTACGTATATTACTTTCTCTAATTACAACTTTAGTTATTATTGTATCGAGGTACCAGGGCCGCAGGGGCGAATGAAAGTGGTCCGTTGGCTGGCACATCTCACGAGCCGCACCTTAAACAATAGGATCGTGTTGAGCAAGCTGGTATACTTGTTGAAATCTTTTTATTTATGTGCTTTCGAATAACGAGCTGGTTGTAGTAGTGGTAATATAAGATGTGGTAAAATAGGTAAATGGTACTGCAACGATACTACTATAAAAATTGTAAAGGTTAAAGGCTAGGCAAGCAAGACTAAAGAAACACTTTAAAAACTGACGTCATACTTAGCTCACTCACCTATATTTGTCGACTAAGGCACGCCCCCTTGTCGTTTTTGTAATTTGTGTCTCGTGAAAACCTCGCCTTAAGTTTTCGGTTTGAAAACTTTCAAAACAAGAAATAAAACTGTCCAATACGAAAAATAATCATCTTTAAAAAATAATAGTTAGAAACTTGAGTTCACACAGAAGGTTATAAATAAATTCTCATGCATTTAGAGCAGACAATGCACCGAGCACCGAGCTTACGATGGTGAGGAGATGGTATAATAACCGTCTGGCGTGTGGCTTATCATGGTACTCATAAATCTCACGGTATTGCTCTAAGCGTAACTTGGGGATGTTCTCAGTGAACCTGTAATTAGTTATATTTCAATGCCCTGAGCACAAGCAATCATATCTCAGGGCACTTAAATCTATAATTTTATCAAAGTCCATTTTGATTGAAACCATATTTCTCTAAATACTTAAAGTTCAGCGTCCTTTAAAAATTGGGTTGTTTTAGCCTTAAATATTCATCATGAAACTGAATATCTTTTTTGGAGCAACGTAGGTTATAAATCACAATCTTATAGGCTTTTTAAGGTTTCGTACCTCAAAAACAAACCTGAAAGTCTTTGCTAAAAAGTCGAGTAGGTAGGTAGGTATGACATTCACAATAGAAGTATTTTCTAGATTTACGTTTGAAGAGAGAGTGGCCTTACGACCAGCAGTAGTGGATTGTTACTGTATTGTATTGTAGTTAGTTAGTAGTACCAATATAGTACTTTGCTATTTGCTATTTCGTGGAACTCTCCCATCGCTAAAAGTGTCGTAACTTTCCGCCAACACTCGCGGATTGAGCACTGATCTAGTCTTGATCGGGACAAAGGCCAGTAATGGTCCATTGTGCGCTGCGACGCTCTTAGCCGGCCATTGAAGTTGTTGCAAAATGTCTTTAAGGATTAAATAGCTTTACGTAATCTGTGCTCCGTGCACTCCGCCGCGCCGCTGAGAGGACAAACGAAGGAGTTATAATATAAAATGTAGGGTTGACGCAAAAGTTGATTATTAGAGCTTCAATGGCGTATAGTTAATGGTAAAGGCTGTTACTTGCTTCCCAATCTAGAGATTCAGTCTTGATGCCAGAAAAAGTTGGTCTCCAGATGCTCATTATGTGTAAAATAAGAAAGTTTTATCTATGTAAGTAGGTTATTTTGGCAGGCAACCCTACCTATACCTTTATTTCTGCGAGGTGATTAGTGTCGACGTGTTAACGGAGGCTTTATTGACCTGCCTGAACTGGATTGCAACCAATATTTCTTGGACTACTTTGTAAATAGATTTGAAGTTGCTATACAAACGAACCAACTCTTTCCGTATCTACACGTAGGTCTCGTCTCGTAGGAAGCAACACTAAAGATACAGGGAACTTCAGGGAAGAGACGAAGATTTGTGTAATCATTATCAACTGCAATACCCAATCAGAAAGCTAAACGTGGGGATTATGGAAACACCAGTCGATCATGGGAGAGGTCTTACTCCGGCTGCGAACTGTTATTGGCTATTGTAGTATCTGTAGTAGTAGTTGTAGAAGTAATGTTTACAAAACCAGGTAGTTACTGAGAGAAACTTTCAAATGCACTTTCTATTTTTGTTTCACTTTTAGCAACGAATTCATTACGGCGCCGACTGCAGCAAAATACTTGAGCGCGCATCGTTGTATACTCATAATAACATAACAAAGTTTTTAGTCCGTAAAAGTTTTTTAAAAATACATTGCTAATTAAAAATTTTTATTTATTCGCAGCACTTGGCTATAAATTCAAAAGAGCCTCTGCTTAGCATAACCTTCTTTTTTTAGTAATTTATCAATTCGTTGATCGCCTATCTAAACAGTAAACAATTAACAACTATGGATTCTCTGTTAGTCGGGAGTTGTTGCCATAGTCCCAATATTAAGTACGCGTTGGGGATGGTAGTTAATGGGTTCACAAGTTCACATTGCTGTGTATTCACATAAGCTAGGATACTTTGTTTAGCACCTTAACTCGCCTAGTACGGTATCCACATGAAGAGTTGGTTTGGTCCAATTATAAAGTCGGAGAGCAAGCACACCTATAGATAGGTATAATTCCAATCCAACTAATAACATTTGTAATGTACGTACAGTACAGTACAGCTGCAGCTTCTTGAAATCTAAGTAGTCTCTTTTTTGCCAAATGGTTATCTAAGTAAAATATGCGAGGCCGTGTCCCATTAGCTGTTAATCTGTTTAGCGTGGAGTGCTCGCGACCGTGAGATTTGGCCCATCCTGAACCAAAGACATCTTACAAGTGCTCTTCTAAACTGATTAGCTAAAATACCTTTTTTTACGTCACTCTCAAGTGGCAGAAAGCGCATTATGTGGAACATGTGCGGGATACTTTGGTGATTTGGTCTCGTGATTTGTGGCATTTTTTGTCGTTTGTCTGGGCAATTATCGCCTGCCTGTTGCAACGATACGTATAATTTTTATTTGCTAATTTGTAGGTATTTAGCTAATGGATTGTATGTTCCGAGTGTTGGGCAATTAAAGAGGGACGGGCATGAAGAGACTGCATTTTAGGATATATATGTGCAATGACTGGATCTGGCGAAGATTAGTCACAAATTATAACAACAGATTTAAGTAAAGTGAGCTTAAAATAAGCTAATACGTTCTGAATTTAATAATGATCGTTAATTTGTGTAATAATTGAACTTTATTGCGGTTTGTGGTAAATGGATGATTAATTAATGAAGTACATATTGGCAAAGTACTCGTAATTTATAATTATTAACGCTTACGCACGCATAATACAATAATTAAACCACAACGCTGTGCAATTAAGTTTAATGCACTTTCTCTGTTTTGAGAAAAGCTTTCTTTATAAATGCGAAAGTGTGTTTGTTTGTATGATTAATTGCCTCTTTTGTGCATACTCATTGATTTAATGTAAGTTATTTCGATGATATTTTGTATGCAAGACATCTACTAGAAGTCCACTTTTGAAAATTTTCCTCAGTTTTTTTCATGGGTAGCGCTTGACACTCATTTGACATTTTTAACTAAACTGTTATTGCAACAAACAGCATTGTCCTCGATGCGCTGACGCAGCGCTACTTGGAGCTAGGTAGGTAGGTACAACGAGCCAAGGACCCGGTGGTGATCTTTACATCTTTCGAGAACAAACGCGAGACTTCCTTCCTTCGCAACTGACATTGGAACAACAATGAGATTTGAATCGTCTGCGCAATTATACATTATCAAATTGTTCAGTGTGAAGTTTTGTTGGATTTTATTTAAATATTACGATATTTGTACAAATGACAGAATGATTTTCCCAAAAAAAGAATGTGTTTTTCACATAACTGAATGTAATATGCTTTTTCTATTAATAGTAATTAGAGTTATACGAACTATGGGCATGGGGGAAGCGCAGGCGACCAAAGGAACAAAACTTTTACATGGTCAGCGTTAGCCGGCAACGTTCAGCGTGACATAACTCAATATCACATGAATTACAAACGAACACGCTACGAAATCATAGGTCTCTAGCTTTCAACAATAACCAAATTCGAGTTCGCCTCGCAAATACTTTCAAAAGTAATTTGGCAACAGCCATTATCGTTAGCATGCACATAGTAGAGTGCAGTTACGGGCAGGTTTGTCCGTGACTCCGGCGACGCCAAGCTTTCCACTGGGTCTGGGTTGAGATCCGAACAGTCGCTCATACCAACTTATATTAATTACACAGCCAAGTTGTGGAACTATCTGCCGTCGTCTGTATTGCCGAGTGCTTATATATAACCAGCTCTGTTTAAAGCCAGAGTGAATAGGCGAGCTCGCTGCACCCTCTGCTTCATCTTGCCCGCTATGTGAGTCCAAGAGCAAGCTCATCAAACATAAAAAAATATATCACCTTTTTCCAGGTGGGATAATGTCGAATTTGTAACTGTCTGGAAAAGGTTCGCGAAACGATAATTTGAGAGTTACTGTATAATAATATGTGATTGATGCAATATATTACAATAGCCTCATCTGACAGCCCACTAGTCGATTGATGATTAGTAGAAGTAGGCTTAAATAAGGAAAGCCACGCCTGCAGTTCATACAAAGGATCGGTTGGAATGTAACTTTTTTAAATACAATCCTTACTGTGTTTGTACGTTATTCTTCGATTTCACAACTGTAACAGTAAGTAACAATGGTTTCAATAAGTAATAAATAACTCAAACATAGATGACTTACAACTATCGGCAGGTATTTCTACGGATATTGTTTTCGTAGTGGCATTTGCATGACGACAGAGCGGCTCGCGCTTCTTATGTTTTATACCATTTATTTAGTAATAGCACAGAATGTAATAGGTATTTTTGTGGTTTCTGCAGTTAATTGTGAATCACAGGAAGTATTTAATTAACAATGAAATGTTCAATTTATCGACGTTTTGTTCTCAATTTTCCTTTACGATGATGCTAACACTTTTTTAATTTCCGCTCGCGGTAACGCCCGCGTTATTGCGACGTTTCCCGTTACAATTACATTATTTTCTGTAAGAAAAGTAGCCTATGAAATTAAATGTCAAATGTCAAACTATCAAATCAAATGTCGTAAAATTGAATTAGCCTTGAAAGCCGAACAATTGAAGAAAAGCCTTGGGTAGGTACATGAAAGGGTTGGGTTTCAGTAATTAATATGGTCATTGGTCATGTGGTCTGTAAATAGGGTACTATTGATTTTCATATACGTTGCCGGCTTATTCACAAATTCACACGGTTTTTCCATAACTTAACTACAACATAAAAATTATACTAATATTATAAAGAGGAAAGATTTGTATTTTTGCGCGGCGGAAAGCTACTATTATGTATAATGATCGGACAAGCGTGTGTAGTCTCCACGCGCCATTGATCAGTTTTTGCGTGTGCGTGCGCCTACTCAATGGATGTAATATCGACTGGTTAGCGTCAATGCTGTATACTAGAATTAACACTGCGTTAATAATTATAATTTTACAGTAATATCTACTCCGTTATTAGATGTAAGTATGTAATGTGTACTGTAAATCTTTATTTCCTTCTGCATAGCTAAAATAAGGTGACAAGATATCTGACCCGAAGCCATTTCACCCGAAAATGGGTAAATCCTGTATCCATGATTCAAGTCCTCATTCAATCCTGCATGTGCTTCGAAAGCAAGAAAATTACCACTTACGCTACAGACCCGTCAATTTGATTGCTGGTTTAGCTCGCAGTTCGCAAAGCAACACTAGAAACGAAATCTCTAAAATCTAGCGTACAGTCTCATCTCAGTGAAGTGAAGTTGAATCAATATAAAGATCCATAAGAGTAAGTTACAGGGATTATATATGAAATACTTACGACAAATCTCACTCACGAAGTATATTGAATTTATTGTATTGAAGGATCTTTTGAATAAAATGAGAAGCAACGAGTAAATTAACGATCCTCGGCGGCATTTTTCAAAGAGCTCTGACAGCGGTTCCCATAATATTTTACAGTTACTTTTATCAGAACCGTACAACGGAATTGTCTGCGGAATTAGATATTGCATCAATTGAAATCAGTTCCCAGGAATATTACCAATTACGAAGTCATTGCTCACTGATTTCATAACGGCGCTCAAGCACACTCAAGATACCTTCCTACCTAGTCCTCTACTTGGGTTACAAGTTAACAGTGCTGGCCTCGAGAAACAAAACGAGCAATGCACGTTGTGCCATAGTATATTACTGTTATGATACACGTCTCCGCTAAATTCAGTCGGGTGTCCCACAGGGCTGTGTCCTATCACCTCTCCTTTTCTCACTATTTATAAACTCCATATCCACTCCTTTAAAATCTTCCTATCACCTTTATGCTGATGATCTGCAGCTCTACACCCAAGACTCCCCTGTTAATATCCACAGCGTCATAGCGACCATGAATCACGATCTGGAGGAGATCGCTTCTTGGACAGCTTCCTACGGCCTTACAGTTAATCCTTCGAAATCCCAAGCTATTATAATTGGTAGCTCCCGTCAGCTGGCCAAATTGGATACCTCCTCCCTTCCAAACGTGCTCTTCATGGGTACTCCCATTCCCTTTTGCGACGCGGTGAAAAACTTAGGTGTTTACTTTGACTGCACATTGTCGTGGTCACGTCAGGTCGGCGAAGTCAGTAGGAAAATCTTTGCGTCTTTGAGCTCCTTAAGACGGCTTCGAAACGTCCTACCGGTCCGAACCAAGGTCGAACTTGCACAATCCTTGCTTCTACCCATCCTTGACTACGCCGACTCATGTTACCTTGACGCTACTGAAGTGCTTCTTGATAAACTGGAAAGGCTGCAGAATATGTGCATCCGTTTTGTGTTTGGTTTACGGAAGTATGACCATGTGTCCGATTTCCGTGCTAAACTAAAATGGCTTCCTATCAGACTGCGTCGCAATCTCCATGTTCTTTCTCTCCTTTACAATATCCTGCATAATCCCGCTTCCCCTCCCTACCTGAAGGAGCGCTTTTCTTTCCACTCTCCCATCCACGGTCGCCAGCCTCGCTCGTGTAACCTGAACCTGCTGGACTATCCTTCGCATAAGACCCAATTCTTTTCCCAATCCTTCACCGTCCAGGCAGCACGGTTATGGAACTCCCTGCCGCCGCCAATCAGGCAAGCCAAGTCTATCCAGAGCTTTAAAAATCTCCTCCGACGCCACTATGAGCTGCAGTGTGGTTACGTTGATGAGATATAACGTACCTACTCCTTATTATCCTCCTGCTATTCCCAGCACTTACGTGCGCTTTGTCGTCATTTTCAGTTCCTTTTATTTTCTTATGGTACATATGTATGTATTATGTATGGTATGATTATATATGTATGTATGTTATGTATCTATTATATGTAGGATATATTATTATGTATATATATATGTATCTATAATTATTATTATCTTGTGGTTTTTATTTGACTTTTAATTAGTCCTGTGACTTCTTTTTTTGCACACCCGCCTTATTTGTTTCCTTGGCCTCTTCTCCTGCCCAAAGGTTGCCTGGAAGAAATCGCTGAAAGCGATAAGGCCGCCAATTGCCTTTTATAACCTTTATGTTTTCTCTGTACCAATGTGTTTGATGTGCAATAAAGTATATTTGAATTGAATTTGAATTGAATTGACGTCTCGTGATTGTTGACGGTGACAATGACAATGAAAATGGACTGGTCCAGTTCAGCGATTTGTAACGGCCGACGCACGACAGCTCCACACCATCTGACGCCTACGTTTTAACAGCGCCCTTATTACGTGTGAATAAGTATGAGTTTGAACAATCATTTCCACGTTTTAGAGGAACTGGGGCACCGGTCCAGATAGTTTTGTTTTCTTCAGCTGAGACAGCTAATAGAGAACACTCTGTGGGTCAATGACGTGCCTTGTGATGCATGGTTGAACGATTTTGCTAAGGTTTCTAGGGCACGCACGGTAAATCGAATACTGTTGATACATTTGTAAGATTTTTCTGCTGTATAAAATCTGACACGATATTGATTGATACGGATTATTTGCTCTAATTTAATACATTTTGGGTTTGAATAATTACATTGGAAAATACAATACTTACTGCTTTAATAAGGATGTGGAAGCAAGCTAATAAATACGTGTTAATTTCGGCCCAATTCCACAATTTATCAATATAATGATTTAGGTTATGATTTAAGTTATGATTGCATTTTTTAGATTTGTTTACAATATTTTAACACGCTTTAAACTTGTTCAACAACAGTTTACTTAGTATCGGACGTTAAATGAACATGTTAAACCAACCCGATATGATGCGAACATTAGTCGAAACGATTTGTTTGTTTGTAGTGAGTTTCGGAAATTCCTGGTCATGTTTTTAAAGGTCTTTAAAATTTTAAACATCTTTTGTTGCTATGCATGGTGTGAATTTTACAATCTGTAAAAGCCCGGTGAAGATCGCCAATTCAACATTCAGTTTGTTTGGTGATAATTGCTTTACCTGCTTTTGAAGCTTCTGAGAAGAGCCGAATGAAAGGTGTTAGCGTATGGTGATTGGTGACCCGTGCCGTGAGTCATCGTAGCGGGTTTCCTTCGGTTCCGGGAGCGATATGACTCATTGCACTCAAGTTGTGCTGCACCGCAGAATAAATAATGGTGGCTTGCGCGAGCGCCGATGACGTATGGCGTGACGTCATCGATACGGTACGCGCAGGCGCGGTGATTGCTGATTGTTCACTTTACTTGAACTGTAAGTTGTTTTGTCAACAATTTTCTAATATTTTTTGCAAACAGTAATAGTTGCTAATCACGTATAGTACGGCTTGCTAGCTAAAAAATATAAGGATATCGGTCCCATCTGGCAGAAAGTACGAAACTTGGCATGAATGTAGCTGTCATATATGTGCTTCAATATCGATATGGAAACACTTCGATAAATTATTGTTTCCCCCCTTTCCCCCCCCTTTTATCTCCCTCATTCTGGTTTTTTGAATTTTATACTAAAACAGTACGTCTGAGGAGTTTACTTTTCAGAGATCAAATCATCGTCGATAAATTGCCTACAAAACGATACTACATTTTATAGTGCTAAGATTAATATATTTCTATATACAGCCATCAACGTTTTATGAAATTTTTAAAACAGGCACACTTTTTTCTTCCTTACTTCATTTATAGGAAAACGACAAGAGTGGTGATAAAATGGACTAAAGAAGTCAACTACCTTATACATTAAGCTAAAAAATGACATTTACTTCATAGTCGTAAAGGCATTACTTCTAGAGTTACAGCTCACCGCGTCTGACTCAAGTACTCTTTTTTTTACCTTTTTAGAATACATCTTTCTGTTAACTTTGTTTAGCGTAGATTAGATTCAGATTTTCCAATTAGAAATAAAACAGTCCATGTACTAATCCAGGCCACAGTCTATTTAAATGTAAAACTAGCTGTCTGCCCGCGGCTACGCTTGCGTTGTGTTTCGACATTTCCGTATTAATTTTCAACTATCCCACTTTTTTCCGTGATTTTAAAGTATCCAACATGTTGACCGAGTATATAAGGTACCACCATGCAAAATTTCATTTCAATCGGTCTAACAGTTTCGGAGATAAGCCCGTAGAATATACTGCGCCGTATGAGTTACTAAAGTTTTTTAACTATCCCACGGGAACATTTTAATTTTCTGGGATTAAAAGTATCTAAGATGTTGACTGGGGATATAAGGTACCACTATACAAAATTTCATTCAAATCGGTCGAATAGTTTCGGAGATTAGCCCGTACAAACAGACAAACAGAGAAACAAAAATATTTTAAAAAAATCTGGGTATGTACTATATCGCTTCTTACATCCCCTTGAATAGGTTTATAGCATTTTTTTTCTATGTACAGATTTTATAGATTTTTTTTTGTTTTTCTTTGCACGGGCTAATCTCCGAAACTATTCGACCGATTTGAATGAAATTTTGTATAGTGGTACCTTATATCCCCAGTCAACATCTTAGATACTTTTAATCCCAGAAAATTAAAATGTTCCCGTGGGATAGTTAAAAAACTTTAGTAACTCATACGGCGCAGTATATTCTACGGGCTTATCTCCGAAACTGTTAGACCGATTGAAATGAAATTTTGCATGGTGGTACCTTATATACTCGGTCAACATGTTGGATACTTTAAAATCACGGAAAAAAGTGGGATAGTTAAAAATTAATACGGAAATGTCGAAACACAACGCAAGCGTAGCCGCGGGCAGAAAGCTAGTTTTACATGTAAATAGACTGTGGCCTGGATTAGTACATGGACTGTTTTATTTCTAATTGGAAAATCTGAATCTAATCTACGCTAAACAAAGTTAACAGAAAGATGTATTCTAAAAAGGTAAAAAAAAGAGTACTTGAGTCAGACGCGGTGAGCTGTAACTCTAGAAGTAATGCCTTTACGACTATGAAGTAAATGTCATTTTTTAGCTTAATGTATAAGGTAGTTGACTTCTTTAGTCCATTTTATCACCACTCTTGTCGTTTTCCTATAAATGAAGTAAGGAAGAAAAAAGTGTGCCTGTTTTTAAAATTTCATAAAACGTTGATGGCTGTATATAGAAATATATTAATCTTAGCACTATAAAATGTAGTATCGTTTTGTAGGCAATTTATCGACGATGATTTGATCTCTGAAAAGTAAACTCCTCAGACGTACTGTTTTAGTATAAAATTCAAAAAACCAAAATGAGGGAGGTAAAATGAGGGAAAAAGGGGGGGGTAATCATTTCTCAGCGTGTTTCCATATCGACATTGAAGCACATATATAAAAGCTACATGTATGCTAAGTTTCATGCTTTCTGCCAGATGGGACCGTAATTCAGGTTAACAAGCCGTACTAGTACTTTTCTTACGGTTTTAATTTTTATTACTTTCTCAACAAATAAAAGGAAAAAAGTTAATGAAACAGAACTCAGGTAGCCTCCACTACCTTTTATTAGTATTCTATCTCAGCATCTGGATTATTCTCAAGACGAGCTGCAAAGCTGTAAACCGAAACCGTTACGGTTCGGAAGGCTCTCACTGCATCAACTGCACGTGTAACGGTCCATTCTTGAACTCGCAGTATCAAGCAAGCCGGCTTTACTTTCTTGTAAGGAGAGCTGGCGAACTGAGACCTCCTCGGTTTTAGCGTGCGGTTTCAAAATCTTCGCTTGTGTAAATTTCCACTAGTTTCCAATCGTGTTACTCCTATTGAAAGCGGGGAACAGTTCAGCAAGATTATAATAATGATGAAAACTCCACTTTTTCTGTGGCTGCATTCCTGCAAAACATAATGTTAAACAAATACCCCTGGGAAATAGGCAGAAAAGCAATGGCACCACCAATGCCTGAGTAACTAACAGTTCTCCCCCAATCAAACCACTGGACTTTGGCGGGCTTTTTCTTTGGCTGGAAGATCATAATATCCTCGTTTGACTCCCCTCCTGTTGTTGAGGACAGATATGTTGCAAGATTCCCTAAGTTATGGACTAAAGGCTCCTTTAGCACCTTTAGTCGCCTCGCCAGGTAAAACTGGGTTGTTCCTATTTTAACCGACTTAGAGCGCATTGAAACAGAATTATGCAATATTAATACGTTTCTTGATTGACTTTGATGGCCGATAAAAATCCGGTGGTGTAACGACACAAGCGGTTCTCTGACACTAAGCCGTGATAGGTGGAAGCCAATTAGCGGGTATCGTACGCGATCGCGAGAGTGAGAGTTAATCGAGTTACGATCGATTCGTCACGAGACCCGCCACAGTATTGCCACAGTATTGCACACACACGTGCTAGCAGACTATTCCACCGAATTATTACACAGCTAGGTATTTGGTCGAGTTGACCACTTTTTTTCGCAGCTGTTTTTGTCAAACCTCTAGGTTAGATCTAACTAAATGACGTGTCCCGTATGAGGCAAGACATAATCTTGTAAATTAAAAAAGTCATTGAGCCATTCTTTTTTGCCGCTTTTATTACTAGTTATAAATATAATATGTAATAATATTAATATACATACATAGCCACTTATAGTTTGACTTAAACCACGTTGAACGTATATGAATGAAACAACCAAACTACCCACAAAGTAGTAAAATAGGCAGACTAGTCAAAATAATTCGTTACGTGTGTGTCGTGTGACTGAAGCATGATCAAAAATTCTAAACTTCTTGCAAGACCTGTTTTATTTAAGATTCCTTGGTTTAGATAAGTTGACCACTGAAACAAAGTGTATTCGTCCAGTCGTCGGTTGAGTTGTCCCAGACTTGCACTTGCACACACTGGACTCGTCGTCGGCGTGTAACGACAGGCAAAGCACGCCGCACGCCGCACGCTACACGGTCGTGAAGTAATGTGGAACGCCTTGATTGATTGTTTTCAGCCGCCGCCGCCGCTATAAAGAAATAATAAAAAGGCGAAATAAAATTTGTCGTATCGCTCACTCCTGTATACATGTAAATTGAATAGTAGGTCGATTAAAGGGTAAAAAAGCTAAGTTTTAATTTCCTGTACTTTTCTGGGCCGTCTTTTTTGTTCATCTTTTATTTATGAGGGCAAACACGAGACCGTGTAAGATCGATAAAACCAAATCAGCTGTGACTGTCAACGTGTAACTTTTTCTGTGCTTTTTCTGTAAGGAAAGCGATAAATAATCAGCACAGTCGATATTTTATTTAGTTTTAAAGACTTGACTTGCGCACGTGCAAAAGTTTATAATTGGAATAGTTTTCACATTTTCTTGAATGACCGACCACCACTCAATTGGAACTGAAAGCCAACCAATTCTGGTAAACGGGCTCCCACAAATAAAAATACGATTTATGAAATCTAGACTTACGTATCTGTGATGTGAGGGTGCCTAGTGCCTAGGATCGGGGCTATTGATTGACGTGTCCGGGGAGGGCCGGGTGCCGTCGGAGCCTCAAGGGGTGTTTATCAATACCGCGCCGTGACGTCAGTGCCGCCGGACACTGCGATTGCAGGGTATGCGCTCTAGCACGACCGGAATTCTATTATCTATATCTTAGCTAAAAAATTTGCCTTAGATTCCACAAATCGTAAATATTTCCTTACTAATATTATAAATGCGAAAGCAACTTTGTAATTTTGTCTGTTTGTTACGCTTTCACGCCAAAATCACTGAATTGATTTTGATGAAACTTGGTACAGACAGAGATAAGATAGTAGACCTTAGAAAAGGACTAATGGGCTATCTTTTATTACGGGAAAATACCTCATTCCCGCTAGCAAAACTGTTAACGCTGGGAAGCCGCAGGCCGAAAAACTAGTTTTATCATAAATCATTACCTGATGTATATTATTGTTTATTTTATATTATAACGTGTTATATTTGATGTTAATTTCATTTATTCTGCCAGTCAAGAAAATATCTTCTGACATCCGCATCACATATTGCACGTAAATGCTTCAAAAGGTAACATGTTGTATGTGTTGTTGCAGCGTGCCTCGCAATGGCGGTGTGGGCCCTGGCCCTGGTGCACACAGCGCAGGGCTCCGGCCCGCTCGGCCCCTCGGACCGGCCGGAGGCCTACTTCAACGGCAGCTCCTACATCCGCCTCGCCAGGCCCGTCTCCTTGAAGCAGCTCGTCGGACTCGGCTTCAGGACTTGCGTCGGTGAGACATTCTTTGCTTATAATGTACTCATATAGAGGCATCAGACAGCGCCTGTCAACCACAGTGCTTTTTCGGCCAAATACCTCGTCGTGGCAGTGACTCCATACTGCGTCCTGTAGTAAGGAAAGGTTAGGTTAGGTTATTAATGCTCTTTGTTTGCTCCTTGTTAACCCACTCTGGCAAGAGTGTACAGACTAAGAAGAAGAAGAATGTAGATTAAAATAGCCCGAATAATCGCAATACTTTTAGTGGCAGTTCAATAGAACGCGTAGAACTGACTCGACGTCCCATGCATGGTGGACCAATGCCACCCAATGCGGGAAGCGCAGGACTATCGTTGTGAAGATCTTTGGAGGGGCCTTTGTCTACCAGTTGACGTCTTTTCGCTGAATAAATAATGCATGTACGAGTAAACCAATAGTTGCTTGTAATCTTATTAACATGTCTGATATAATAATCAAGTGTTCATTTTCCAAAGACATTACAAGACCTTAAAAATATCACATACAGACCCTTCACTAGGAATACTAGGATATGGCTTTCTTGCTTTGCTCTCTTTCTATAAAATGTATAAAAACGTCTCTAATTTGAACTGTATAACAATGACCTAGCTTTTGTTTCAAAAGAAGTCAATTTCATTCAACAATGAGACACTTCCATGTTATATTTAGTGGTTTGCTAATGATTGTCGTTTATGAACACATCTCGTTGAAGAACGTGACAAACAAGAACTAAACTTTATAAATATACCTACATTTAAAAATAATATGATGGTGAGTCACACCTCAGAACAACTGAAATCTTTGCTTTGGAAAATAATCAGAATACACGTACAGTAATAGTAAAGGTTATATAAATAGACGTGCATCATCTAGATATTAGAAATGTAGGTCATTTAAAAAATCTAGGCTAAATAGAAAAGTAAAAGTACATTTTTATTTTTCAATTGCAATACATAATAATATAACGAGTTCGTAATTATGTCAACCGCTACAGATCAGTTGCGAAATAGTGCGTTCTCCGAAATTATATTAAAGCGAGTCGTCACCGCAAACGGACAGAAAAATTGCAAATTTGACCCATAGTTAGTGTGCCATAGTGCACCGCGCATTGCGCAATAATGATCGTCCAATTCGTAAAGACGCTCTTCGAAACCACAAAAGCCTTCATCAGTCCTCTCCTCTGAGATTTCGCATTATATTACTGATTTAAGTGCTAGATCACAATTGAAGTATCACCTGAGTAATTTTTTGGTAATCAGAAACGCTCAGCAAAAGCACACCTGAAACGTCATGATATTTCCAAGCTAGCAGTTGCAGAATGATATCTTGCACGCTCTAGAAGCAAGTTTATTCATTGGAGGTAGGAGGAAGATACGAGTATCTACTACTATCTGTTCTTGTTGAGATGACGTATGTAAAGTTGCTGCCCATACCACCCATACCTTGAGTCATGTACCTTTTGCTCGAACGACATCCATATGAACAATTTCGTTGTTGATCCAATCCCGGAATCATAGGGTAAACTTGATACACCAAGCGCCAGCCAAAATGTTTCAAGTCATAAATGTCATAAGTGTAATGAAAACATGCCGCCATTAAATATGGCGGAGTTGCTGAGGGTCATGGTTCAGCGATTAGCGCGGTGTCGCGGAGTCGTGGGATGGAAAACCCTGCGCTGGCCTTGCAGGGTTCATTGTCTCAGCAGGTTTCTTTTATGCATAAAATTTATTTGTGTATGAGACAGTGCGGTTTGTCAAGCATTACCGTTTGGCACTATTTTTTGGTATTTCAATCCGATATACAGTACGCGGCAACGAATAAATCACAATACTCCCTGACTGACTTTTAGTCAAATTAGACTATTCTACCCATTGAATTAGAAAAACAAATAGTTTCCTTCATAATGATTCTAGCAGAGATAGAGTACAGTTAAATTGATTTAGAACTGTAGGACTTTTGAACTATTGGGTGATGATGGATATATCCATGGTTTTATGAAAAATACGGCTCTCTCTGCCATTCCAATTGTGTACAGTGCTAGAGGCCTTAATGGCTTAGTCGCAAATAGCAACCCACCTACTTAATTAAATAAGTCTTGTATATAAATCTGTACATAGTCTGGCACACAATCGTCATTGTTCGCACGGCGCGAGTGGTGGGTGGCGCGCCGGTCGTTCGAGCAGAACTTATAGAGCTCTACAGTCGAGCAGCAGTGTACTGGCGACAGCTTAATAACTAAGAATAACTGCTGCGATCGGTCACTGAAGCTGGGTTTACACTGTGTACAGGCGGTTGGAGGTAGAGTTAGCCGGTAGAGTAGAGTAAAATACGGTCAGTTGGTCAGTTGCAAAGAATATCAGAAACCCATTTCTTAGCTTATATCTGCAGCTGATTGTACTCTACCGTCTACTATACCTACGTGTAAGCCGGTTTAATTTTTGATGTAACGAGTGGTCTAAAGACTACGAATGGTAACTTGAGTTGCAGACAGTCACTAATATTCGTTGTTGCGGTACTATTATTACTTCTGTGCCGTTTCTGACCGTTCGCGATAGTTGTTGGTCCAGTTGCCGCTAAATGTGGCTCGTCTGCATGTTGGTAGGCTGCGCGGGCGCCGGTTACACGCATTGCATCACATTCGCCGTCGCCGCCGACCGGTTGGGATAGAAACACTATCATCTCACTGGAATTTGGAATTCTATGCATGATTAATTTTGGAATAATGCCGTTGTCTTTCGGGTCAACGCAACGGCGGGTTCGTTTTGAGAAGTTCAAAACAACAAAATTTTTTGACACTACCTGCTTCTACCTCTACACAATAGCCTGTAACCATAGTTTTGTTTCTGTGCTGTAACAGTTCATAAGTAAAGCCTCTACTTTAACAAAGATAGTTTATAATGGTACAGGTAAGGTACTTACGATACAAGCCAAGTAGGTACGGAACCTACAGGGCGAGTTAAGTTAGGTATTTTTCGGCTTAGAATTAAGATTTACCAATTTTTTTCCGTCAATGTGGTTGACTGCGAAAGGTATGTAACCTAGACAATGTACAGCAGAGCAGCGTTCTCCTGGGTAACGAATAAACGTATACATACAATGCAATATTTACTTTAGTACCTTGATTTATAAGTGTATTTTCCTTGTTGTGATATAAAAGCCATGTGCCTTGGCAGGCGCAGCCGCGGCCAATCGCTCTCTCACGCTCGGTGCGTGCGGAATTGTTTAAACATTAATTTTAACTTAATTACTGACGTCGCGGATTGTGGTTTTGTTGCGGTTTCCGTGGTTTGCGGTTAAAAACACTATTTATATAATTACTCTTAAATCAATGTCACATTGTTGGCTTTTTGCTGAACTATTAACCATTGACTCCGCATCGTCTGTGAAAAATTTACAAGTCGCCTTAATCATTAAATCAATCAAGTTTTCTTCCAAATCCATCTAGGCGTTTCATAAAGGCGGCCTGCGGGCTACTTTCTCAAATACAAATACACTTTATTACGCATAAAACACATTAGGTACAGAGAATAAAAAAGTAGGTTACAATAAAAAGACAATTGACGGCTTTATCTCTTTAAGCGATTCCTTACAGGCAACCATACTTAATTAGCAAACTAAACATAACAGATGGTATTTTTGATATTAATATAAGAATGTAACCTTGCCCTCGCTATGTATGGTCAATAAGGGTTATGTAATGTTTTGTAAACATGTCATCGTGCAGTGCAGGTGCAGTAGTTACTCGCTTGGATGGTTCGCTTCACTTTACTATCGTACAGAGTACTGGCTATGATGTATTTGTAGTCGCAGCAGTAGTATA
Source organism: Teleiodes luculella (assembly GCA_948473455.1). Taxonomy (NCBI): domain Eukaryota; kingdom Metazoa; phylum Arthropoda; class Insecta; order Lepidoptera; family Gelechiidae; genus Teleiodes; species Teleiodes luculella. The sequence continues at coordinate 383,510 of OX419585.1, forward strand.
GTATAGTAAGGTGGTATGATTCATCACATTGAATGTTGTTTTCATTATCATATGTTTCTCTCTCTTCAGACTCGTGCCTGGATTCACTTCCTTCAATTGGTAATCATCATCATTGACATTTTAGATGCTAGTTTTGTTTGAGTATTTTTAGATTAAAAACCCTGAAACATGAATGATGTTTTGCAATAAATAGTATATTATTTATTATGTATGACCTATCCTATGATGCTAATACCTCTATCAGCCAGAAAAAATCATCGTAATTCGTTCAGCCGTCCGATTGACGGACACGTCGATTTATCGACATAAGCGTAGGTCAATAAAAAAAAGCTGTTTTATTAACTTGAAAGCGTAATAATAATAGACAGACAGAATTAACTTTTTTATTATTTGTATTATTAGTTCGAATACACTGAACTTTCACCGTTATTAATACATTTATGAGTGAAAACATTTCTTTTAATTAATAGATTTAAGCCTAGGCTAACATTTTTTTTTGTAAAACTAATGTGACACCTGTTTATAAAAAACCACTGTCAATATCCCGTTCTCAATATAGTACTGTAGTTAGGCTTTTTTTCGGTAGGTATTATAATATAATAACCATAAGTATTAAAATACAGTTTTTGTATATATTGTAATGTAGAGGTTTGCATTTGTGTTACAATCCAACGCTAGTTTCACCAGCGCAGCGCCTAAATCCGTCACGCTCCGCCGGAGGTAATCACACCAACTCGTGGTTTGCTTTTGTTGTTTGGCTACAATCATTTTCATATCGAATATTATTCTTAATTTTAGTATCGCGTTTTTTGGTCTGCTTAAACTTGTCGAATAGCCTATAAAAGAGATTTATTTATTATAGATATAAGCTCAGCGTTGATTGAGGAAAATCTTTGCCTTAAATTAGTCAGATTTCACAGAAATCCAAATTTTTAATTTCATAACTTTTTGATATTTTATACTTAGAGATTATTTTGCTGTGCTTGTTTCCCCAACTTGTGCATCACATGATTTAGGCGACTAATGTCCATAAGGAAAAATTAATAGAAATAAAATTTATTTACAGATAAGACATTAGTCGCCTATTTCTATTTTAGTACACCTTTCTAAGTCTACTTAGAAGAATGACAAAGTATAAAAATTACGACTTCTAAAATAGTACCACACTGTAAAGAATTCTTAAGTCGAAGATAAATTTTCTTATTCTTATTTTACATTTCAGTTCACTATCATGAGCGACCTTCTGTTGAAATAAATCACACATGTTTAATTCAAGGAATGAAATTTTGTTTCTTTAAAATGCCTTTAATGTCAATTTACCTTCAAGCTAGTTTAGTTAGTTCATGACAGTACCTAAATTATTTACAAAGATATACTATAATAATAACCTATAACAGTCGCAGTTAACTCGTTTTACGAGTATTAGGCTTCTGACATGGCTTCTATAACGACTCCAATTTTTGGGGTTGAGCCTTCCGCTCCCCCGCAAGTCCGACGATTTTCGACACAAGCGTAGGTCAATTCAAAAATATATAAAAAAAACGACTGCAATATAATAATTCTGACACCAGAGTTTGTCATATATAGTTTAACCTCGAAACCCAAACGATAAGCAAGCAATCAAGATAGATAGATAGAAGATAAAAAAACGTTTAATTAGAAAGAAGGTACACATACAACATAAATACAGAACAAGAAAATAACAAAAATTGAAATACAAAAAAAAACAGCTTAAAAACAGACATTTAAATAGTATGTGTACCGCCCCCTGACTAGGCACCAACTCAGCATGTGCTGAGACGTGCGGCTTCCCACACTTCATAGCGCTGTTTTTCTGTTAGCACCCATAGTTCTGTCAACTAGTTTTCTATGTGAGTGTTAACAAGAAGCATGTCTGTTGCAGGCGGAGAGCTGTTCTCGCAGCGGTTCGAGGGGTACACGTTCCACGTGACCGCGCTGGCGGAGCAGGTGGTGGTGTCGTGGGCGCGGCCGGGGCTGGCGCACCGCGAGGTGGGCATGAGCCGGCCCACGCTCGACAACGGCTGGCACTTCGTGGCGCTGCGCTACCGGCCCAGCCCGCCCTCGCTCATGCTCGAAGTGGACAAGGAGCAGCAGGTGAGTGCTGGGACGAGTGTGTCGTGGGCGCGGCCGGGGCTGGCGCACCGCGAGGTGGGCATGAGCCGGCCCACGCTCGACAACGGCTGGCACTTCGTGGCGCTGCGCTACCGGCCCAGCCCGCCCTCGCTCATGCTCGAGGTGGACAAGGAGCAGCAGGTGAGTGCTCTGCATTTGGGGTAGAGTCTTCCGCTTCCCCGCAAGTCCGGTGAAGCTTGATCTGTCGTACTTTTTCGACGCAAACATAGGTCAATAAAAAAAAAAGTGCTGTGCCGGCCGAGTATGCATCCTGCCTGCTAGTTATTATAAAGAAGAAAGATTTGTATTTTGTGTGTGTGTGTGTGTTTGTAATAAATAAACTCAAAATTCTTTCACCATTAGAAAGATACATTCACCCCGAGTAACATAGGCTACCTTTTACCGCGGGAAAATGCCTCATTTCTACCGAAAAAAACTGTTAACGCAGGCGGAGCCGCGGCGGAAATTTAGTTTAAAATAAAAACTAAAATGTTGTTTGAATTTCGGGGCTGCCAGTCAGACGGCCGCAGCCCTCGCTGCGTGCCGGACTGTATTACTCTACTTAATGTTACGACACCAAAAATGGTGAAAAACCGCTGTTCCTCGTTTTCTTTTCGTGGATTGCTACAAGCTCTATAGCTAGCAAGAGCTCTATGACGGTACACTGTACTGTACAGAAGTTAGGAAAAGTCTGTTTTAATCCTGGCTAGGCTTTTCGAAGGTCTTGTGGGCTTGAGTGGAGCAGATCCATTAAGACTGCACCATGTCTAGGAAACCGCTGCTGGCATTGCACAGCCTATTCTGCGATCGCCTATGCTGGAGTTTGATAAAGGGAACTTCCGATTCTGTTCTTTTTTGAAATAAATCAGTCAAAGATTAGTAGCCATGGTTTGGTAGTATGTCGTCTAACGGGCAGTTAAATAAAATAAGTATAACAAATCCAGACTGTGTGCAAAAATGACAACCGAAACTGAATTATTTCCTTAGAAAATTGCAATATATCGATTTTACACTATTAATTGATATTGTCAATATTATTTGATTCTGCAGTGACATAATTTGTATGGTATGCCATTACAGCTAGTACGTGCACGGCATAGTAAATGTCCGTAGCACAACATGCCTGTTTTGGTATCGGGTCGGTGCGCGGTGGTTGACTGCGTACCTATATGATGTGATTCGACGTATTTTAATAGCTAAGTTGCACTCGTATGGAATGTCAACTAACGTCCATTTAAACTTTGTACTGGACTTGAAGTATTTTATAAAAACTTACATTATTTATTGGTTGTTTATAAAACGTAATACACAATATCTGGAAAGAGATTAGGTAAATTATTACTATTTTCTTTTTAGTTTAAAAATCACTTCTGCTGTTTTATCGTAAATGTGGCTAGAATAAACTAAAATTTATAGGTACTTCCGCTTATAAAAAAGTATAAGGTAGCCGTTCGAACCGAGCGTCTCTGCGTCAGCGACACTGACGCTGAGAAACGACAAAGATTAATGGACTCTAAGGTGATGTATTTAAGATGGACTTTGGAGGCATGCGACAGTGACGCGGCGTTCTCGGTGTCTGTGTCGACGCGACAACTCACTTTTGAGTAAATTGATTCTTAAATCCGTTACCGTAAGTCCATTATTATTTTTCGTGTCGCAGCGTCAGTGTCCCTGACGCTCGGTTCTAACGGCTTCCTTTACAGTACAGCTCTGCCAAATTCATACAGAATTATAATATAGTGTCAAAAAGCGAACTCGTGTGTTTATAGGCATAAGAAAAATCAAAGAGTAAAACATAACAACTGTCAAATATCACTTCTTAGCGTGACCCGATAATACTCGTATTTATGTAATTTGTCGTTGGTTCCAGGTGATATCGAACGTGACGTGGAACCCGGAGCTGCTGTCGCCCGGAGCGCTGGAGTCGGAGGGCGCGGTGGTGCTGGTGGGGAACGTGTTCTCGGGCTGCATCCACGAGGGCCCGCAGCTGGAGTTCCACGCGGCGCACGCGCAGCTGCACAACGTGGTGTTCGGGCCCTGCCCCCTCGCGCCCGACCACTGCCGCGACAAGACCGTCGTGCTCAGGGAGCCGCTGAAAGACCACTGCTACAACGAGCCCTGCTTAAGACACGGCACTTGCATCTCTAGGCACGACAGGTTAGTACTATTTTACATTCTAGTTTTCCTAGAATCATCATCATCAGCGGAAAGACGTCCGTAGCTGGACTGCTGCCCGCATCCAGCGTCTTTCCGCGACCCTCACCGGGAGGCGAATCGTCGTCATCGTCCTAGAATGAGATCAAGAAATTCTGCTCTATAGTTTTTAATTAATTTAAAATACAAGTTCGTCCCTTGCAGTCCAAAGATAAGCAAAGATAGGATACATTTCTGTTCACGTTGCATTGAATTAAATAAATCTGTCACAAGCTCTCATCAATATATTAGACGCCGACAAAGTATTCTTCGTTACGAAAGATAAAAGAGTAAAGTAAGAGCACGTGAACGATCGACAATTCTTACAATCTCAAATCTTACAGTGCGTCAGGCTGGATGGTAAACGCATGGTGTAAAAATGTTCAATACCTTATTCTATTTTCTTTGTATCTGGATATTTTGTTTCGAATGAAGTATTAAATCGTATTTATCGTATCAAGTGCGTGCTATTAAAGGTACGGTATATATTTGTTTTAGATACGAATGCCACTGCACGGCTCGCTACTCTGGTAACAACTGCGAGGTGGACGCGGGCGACCCCTGCCGCTCGGCGCCCTGCCAGAACCACGGCCTCTGCCGGGAGGACGCGAGGGGAGACTACTATTGCGAGTGCCCGCCGCAGTACCACGGTGAGACACACACACACACACACACACACACACACACACAACAACTGCGAGGTGGACGCGGGCGATCCCTGCCGCTCGGCGCCCTGCCAGAACCACGGCCTCTGCCGGGAGGAGGACGCGAGGGGAGACTACTATTGCGAGTGCCCGCCGCAGTACCACGGTGAGACACACACACACACACACACACACACACAACAACTGCGAGGTGGACGCGGGCGACCCCTGCCGCTCGGCGCCCTGCCAGAACCACGGCCTCTGCCGGGAGGACGCGAGGGGAGACTACTATTGCGAGTGCCCGCCGCAGTACCACGGTGAGACACACACACACACACACACACACACACAACAACTGCGAGGTGGACGCGGGCGACCCCTGCCGCTCGGCGCCCTGCCAGAACCACGGCCTCTGCCGGGAGGACGCGAGGGGAGACTACTATTGCGAGTGCCCGCCGCAGTACCACGGTGAGACACACACACACACACACACACACACACACACACAACAACAGTCCACAGCGGCATGCAAACCCTTGGCAAGCGAATCAGCAGTTGCTGTGGGTTACAGGTACACTTCCCAGCCACGTCTTAGTCTTCAGCTGCGTGTGTTGTAGGCATCTTACTTTTTTAACCGACTTCAAAAAAGGAGGAGGTTCTCAATTCGACGCGTATGTTTTTTTTTTTTTTTTTTGTGTGTTTGTTATAAGATATCTCCGCCAATTGTGAACCGATTTTCAAAATTCTTTTTTTAATCGACCAGGTTTACTTGCAGGGTGGTCCCATAAAAATTTCGCGAAGATCGGATGATTAAATTTGAAGATATGAGGAAATAACTCCTCAGTTGACGATGCCGTTAACCCGATCGGTAAATTATTTTGGCAATATCTCGGCTTCTTATCAATCAATTTCAATATTTTTTTGTTTTATAGATAGAAGTTGTACTCAAAATGGTTTCATATAAATTTGGATTATATCTGATGGCGGAGTAGAAGACTAAAACCATGAAGGAAGAAAAAATTTTACGCGCCCATATGGAGTAGTAATCATGCCTATTTTGTATCGAAACCAATGCGGCCGCTCAGAGGGGTGGGAGGGTAGGGGGAAGCGGGAGATGGGGTTTTTCTTTTAACTCTATCACACATCTTTGAATACGGTACGTTAGAAAAAGATAGAGACATTCATGTTATGACATGCCCAACTAAAAACAAAATATCAATAAAGTACGACATTTATTTGTCTTTATTTGGCATGTAAAAAACAAGAAACTTAATGGGTACTGAATTTGAAAATAGTGATGTGATGTGGTATGAAGCGTAACGTATATTTATCGATTATTTTCATACATTTTATCACATGGCTACTGGACTTATTTATCGAACTTCTCATATACAATGGTGATCAACTTGCAACTTGCAATAATATTGGGAATTGCTTACTTCTTTGGGCATTTAGTATTTTGTCTTTTTGCTTTTCCATACATATATTAGGTATATCTTTTATTTCCTAGAGAGCAGCGAACTACCTAGAGAGGCATGGGGACAGACAAATAAAAATACAGTCAAAACCGTGCCAGTAATGTAGAGTTCTTTTCTTTTTTTCATAATTTGGTGGGAAACCTGAAAGCTTCTACCATTCGATACAAAAGTCAGAGTGTAACATAATAAAATCAAGTGTGTTATTTAGCTTTTTTTAACTTTAGTATTATTTATTGTGTATATTTGTATTGAATTGTTTATTTAATACGTTATTATTTATAGCCGCTTAAATAAGCATCAACCAAACTCTTCTGGTAGGTGTCTTACTGTGAGAATGGACAACTAACAACAACCCGCTTTCTAACCGTAAAGGTTTTTCCAAAAGCCTCCTGAAGGAACATTAGTTCAGCAGCGGGACTGTTTCAGGCTGTTTGTTTCCATCACTGCTTGGCAATTGAAATGGGGTTCAGAGTGGTTGTAGGTTACGCGCCGGGAACTATACATTCGTCAATTTTATTTAAATATAAACAAGCAAGCAAACGCGCAGTGGACGGATGGATGGATGTTAGGTTGTTTATTATCACAACCCACAACCCTTACGCTAGCGAGGCGCAATTGTTTTTGGTAAGTCGCCGGGAACCACAAGGCGGCGTCCTTCATACCTTATTACCGGGGTAGTCAATAGCAACAACTGCGATCCCTGATCCGTCAACTAAGCAGTATACTATCAGAAGTGTTGCTTAATACCCGCGTAAAATGTTTTCTTCCTTCATGATTAAAACGAAAACTCTTCAATAAACAACAGCACACCCATTGCGTTGCTTTTGTTATAATTGAAATAACAAGAAATATGCGGTTTTGGTTCATATATTCTGTAAACTAGTCATAGATTAAAGATTTGAAAACCCCAAGTGAAGATAACAACTTAAGAGTTTTTCCGTGGACTAAACGGGCGAGCGTCGTCGTCGGTATCGTAGTGGTTTGGTCAGTTGTTCGCCATTCGGAAAACTTAGGTTAAAGTCCGATCAAGTATAGCAATGATTTAGAATTTAAAAATCAAACGTAATACTGTCAAGGAAACATAGTGAGAAAATCTGCATTTAATTATGTACTAAACAAAACAAATTAAAGTTTTGTGAGTACCTAACTTGTCAGGGTAAACCACTAAAAAGGGTAAAATAAAAAGATAATTCAAAAAATATATAAAACCGCCTTCAAGGTCCTAACCTACACTAAAAAGTTACAAATAAAATATAAATCTAGCTGAAAGCATAGCAATTTAATATGGCTATTAATATTCCTTATTTACATAAATTGTAACATCATAATATTATTATAAACATGTGTAGACATTGTTATACACTTTATCTTGGAGTCGGTGCCAGCTAATCACCATCATTTCGACCAAAAGACTTCTACTGCTAGCAGTCATCTATAGTGGGCTCAGTACCTAGTACTCTGACCGCGTTCTTCAATTTTTTTATATTCAACGATCTGAACTTTTGAGATCAGATGTGGTTCCGATTAAATAGCTAACCTCAACTGGCACCGACTCCAAGGTGAAGAGTATAACAATGTCTACACATGTTTATATGATGTTACAATTTATGTAAATAAGGAATATTAATAGCCATATTAAATTGCTATGCTTTCAGCTAGATTTATATTTTATTTGTAACTTTTTAGTGTAGGTTAGGACCTTGAAGGCGGTTTTATATATTTTTTGAATTATCTTTTTTAACTTTAAATCTTTTGGCAAAAGATTGTGATTTACTTTTCTTAAGATCGATCGATCACATGGCGAGGCACAAAAGCCTAAACTCTGTTACCCATTCCCCACAAAATAGTACGACAGGTATAATTCTTGTTAATTGATGTTGCATTGCCTCTACTTTGTACGTTCTGTTTTTTTTTTCAGCCTACCTGATTTTCTTTTTTTGCACGCTTTACTAGGCCTAAAAGGGCATTCGTAGCATTAAAATGATCAATAAATGTTGTAATTGCAGGAGTGTACTGCGAGCTGGAGGTGTCCCCGGACCCGCTGTGCGAGGGCACCCCCGCCGGGCCGTGCCTCAACAACGGCAGCTGCAGCGTGCCGCCCGCCGCCGACACCTACGTCTGCGCCTGCCCGCCCGGTCAGTGCTATTACACACCTTAACTCTTTACAAGGCAGTGTCTACTATACGGACCAGGGCACCCCCGCCGGGCCGTGCCTCAACAACGGCAGCTGCAGCGTGCCGCCCGCCGCCGACACCTACGTCTGCGCCTGCCCGCCCGGTCAGTGCTATTACACACCTTAACTCTTTACAAGGCAGTGTCTACTATACGGACCAGGGCACCCCCGCCGGGCCGTGCCTCAACAACGGCAGCTGCAGCGTGCCGCCCGCCGCCGACACCTACGTCTGCGCCTGCCCGCCCGGTCAGTGCTATTACACACCTTAACTCTTTACAAGGCAGTGTCTACTATACGGACCAGGGCACCCCCGCCGGGCCGTGCCTCAACAACGGCAGCTGCAGCGTGCCGCCCGCCGCCGACACCTACGTCTGCGCCTGCCCGCCCGGTCAGTGCTATTACACACCTTAACTCTTTACAAGGCAGTGTCTACTATACGGACCAGGGCACCCCCGCCGGGCCGTGCCTCAACAACGGCAGCTGCAGCGTGCCGCCCGCCGCCGACACCTACGTCTGCGCCTGCCCGCCCGGTCAGTGCTATTACACACCTTAACTCTTTACAAGGCAGTGTCTACTATACGGACCAGGGCACCCCCGCCGGGCCGTGCCTCAACAACGGCAGCTGCAGCGTGCCGCCCGCCGCCGACACCTACGTCTGCGCCTGCCCGCCCGGTCAGTGCTATTACACACCTTAACTCTTTACAAGGCAGTGTCTACTATACGGACCAGGGCACCCCCGCCGGGCCGTGCCTCAACAACGGCAGCTGCAGCGTGCCGCCCGCCGCCGACACCTACGTCTGCGCCTGCCCGCCCGGTCAGTGCTATTACACACCTTAACTCTTTACAAGGCAGTGTCTACTATACGGACCAGGGCACCCCCGCCGGGCCGTGCCTCAACAACGGCAGCTGCAGCGTGCCGCCCGCCGCCGACACCTACGTCTGCGCCTGCCCGCCCGGTCAGTGCTATTACACACCTTAACTCTTTACAAGGCAGTGTCTACTATACGGACCAGGGCACCCCCGCCGGGCCGTGCCTCAACAACGGCAGCTGCAGCGTGCCGCCCGCCGCCGACACCTACGTCTGCGCCTGCCCGCCCGGTCAGTGCTATTACACACCTTAACTCTTTACAAGGCAGTGTCTACTATACGGACCAGGGCACCCCCGCCGGGCCGTGCCTCAACAACGGCAGCTGCAGCGTGCCGCCCGCCGCCGACACCTACGTCTGCGCCTGCCCGCCCGGTCAGTGCTATTACACACCTTAACTCTTTACAAGGCAGTGTCTACTATACGGACCAGGGCACCCCCGCCGGGCCGTGCCTCAACAACGGCAGCTGCAGCGTGCCGCCCGCCGCCGACACCTACGTCTGCGCCTGCCCGCCCGGTCAGTGCTATTACACACCTTAACTCTTTACAAGGCAGTGTCTACTATACGGACCAGGGCACCCCCGCCGGGCCGTGCCTCAACAACGGCAGCTGCAGCGTGCCGCCCGCCGCCGACACCTACGTCTGCGCCTGCCCGCCCGGTCAGTGCTATTACACACCTTAACTCTTTACAAGGCAGTGTCTACTATACGGACCAGGGCACCCCCGCCGGGCCGTGCCTCAACAACGGCAGCTGCAGCGTGCCGCCCGCCGCCGACACCTACGTCTGCGCCTGCCCGCCCGGTCAGTGCTATTACACACCTTAACTCTTTACAAGGCAGTGTCTACTATACGGACCAGGGCACCCCCGCCGGGCCGTGCCTCAACAACGGCAGCTGCAGCGTGCCGCCCGCCGCCGACACCTACGTCTGCGCCTGCCCGCCCGGTCAGTGCTATTACACACCTTAACTCTTTACAAGGCAGTGTCTACTATACGGACCAGGGCACCCCCGCCGGGCCGTGCCTCAACAACGGCAGCTGCAGCGTGCCGCCCGCCGCCGACACCTACGTCTGCGCCTGCCCGCCCGGTCAGTGCTATTACACACCTTAACTCTTTACAAGGCAGTGTCTACTATACGGACCAGGGCACCCCCGCCGGGCCGTGCCTCAACAACGGCAGCTGCAGCGTGCCGCCCGCCGCCGACACCTACGTCTGCGCCTGCCCGCCCGGTCAGTGCTATTACACACCTTAACTCTTTACAAGGCAGTGTCTACTATACGGACCAGGGCACCCCCGCCGGGCCGTGCCTCAACAACGGCAGCTGCAGCGTGCCGCCCGCCGCCGACACCTACGTCTGCGCCTGCCCGCCCGGTCAGTGCTATTACACACCTTAACTCTTTACAAGGCAGTGTCTACTATACGGACCAGGGCACCCCCGCCGGGCCGTGCCTCAACAACGGCAGCTGCAGCGTGCCGCCCGCCGCCGACACCTACGTCTGCGCCTGCCCGCCCGGTCAGTGCTATTACACACCTTAACTCTTTACAAGGCAGTGTCTACTATACGGACCAGGGCACCCCCGCCGGGCCGTGCCTCAACAACGGCAGCTGCAGCGTGCCGCCCGCCGCCGACACCTACGTCTGCGCCTGCCCGCCCGGTCAGTGCTATTACACACCTTAACTCTTTACAAGGCAGTGTCTACTATACGGACCAGGGCACCCCCGCCGGGCCGTGCCTCAACAACGGCAGCTGCAGCGTGCCGCCCGCCGCCGACACCTACGTCTGCGCCTGCCCGCCCGGTCAGTGCTATTACACACCTTAACTCTTTACAAGGCAGTGTCTACTATACGGACCAGGGCACCCCCGCCGGGCCGTGCCTCAACAACGGCAGCTGCAGCGTGCCGCCCGCCGCCGACACCTACGTCTGCGCCTGCCCGCCCGGTCAGTGCTATTACACACCTTAACTCTTTACAAGGCAGTGTCTACTATACGGACCAGGGCACCCCCGCCGGGCCGTGCCTCAACAACGGCAGCTGCAGCGTGCCGCCCGCCGCCGACACCTACGTCTGCGCCTGCCCGCCCGGTCAGTGCTATTACACACCTTAACTCTTTACAAGGCAGTGTCTACTATACGGACCAGGGCACCCCCGCCGGGCCGTGCCTCAACAACGGCAGCTGCAGCGTGCCGCCCGCCGCCGACACCTACGTCTGCGCCTGCCCGCCCGGTCAGTGCTATTACACACCTTAACTCTTTACAAGGCAGTGTCTACTATACGGACCAGGGCACCCCCGCCGGGCCGTGCCTCAACAACGGCAGCTGCAGCGTGCCGCCCGCCGCCGACACCTACGTCTGCGCCTGCCCGCCCGGTCAGTGCTATTACACACCTTAACTCTTTACAAGGCAGTGTCTACTATACGGACCAGGGCACCCCCGCCGGGCCGTGCCTCAACAACGGCAGCTGCAGCGTGCCGCCCGCCGCCGACACCTACGTCTGCGCCTGCCCGCCCGGTCAGTGCTATTACACACCTTAACTCTTTACAAGGCAGTGTCTACTATACGGACCAGGGCACCCCCGCCGGGCCGTGCCTCAACAACGGCAGCTGCAGCGTGCCGCCCGCCGCCGACACCTACGTCTGCGCCTGCCCGCCCGGTCAGTGCTATTACACACCTTAACTCTTTACAAGGCAGTGTCTACTATACGGACCAGGGCACCCCCGCCGGGCCGTGCCTCAACAACGGCAGCTGCAGCGTGCCGCCCGCCGCCGACACCTACGTCTGCGCCTGCCCGCCCGGTCAGTGCTATTACACACCTTAACTCTTTACAAGGCAGTGTCTACTATACGGACCAGGGCACCCCCGCCGGGCCGTGCCTCAACAACGGCAGCTGCAGCGTGCCGCCCGCCGCCGACACCTACGTCTGCGCCTGCCCGCCCGGTCAGTGCTATTACACACCTTAACTCTTTACAAGGCAGTGTCTACTATACGGACCAGGGCACCCCCGCCGGGCCGTGCCTCAACAACGGCAGCTGCAGCGTGCCGCCCGCCGCCGACACCTACGTCTGCGCCTGCCCGCCCGGTCAGTGCTATTACACACCTTAACTCTTTACAAGGCAGTGTCTACTATACGGACCAGGGCACCCCCGCCGGGCCGTGCCTCAACAACGGCAGCTGCAGCGTGCCGCCCGCCGCCGACACCTACGTCTGCGCCTGCCCGCCCGGTCAGTGCTATTACACACCTTAACTCTTTACAAGGCAGTGTCTACTATACGGACCAGGGCACCCCCGCCGGGCCGTGCCTCAACAACGGCAGCTGCAGCGTGCCGCCCGCCGCCGACACCTACGTCTGCGCCTGCCCGCCCGGTCAGTGCTATAAATGTTGTTATTGCAGGAGTGTACTGCGAGCTGGAGGTGTTATACCCTCAACGTCAAGTCGAAAACAAATGAATTTTATAAAGTTGTTTTGCCTTATAAAGGGTTAAGGCAACTTGATTAATACTCATATTTGTAGCACCACATTGCTGTACCTACATGCTAATATACTATGTTTAATATGCGTGCTCTTAAAATATCAGCTCGCATGGTTAGCCAATTTGTCGAATATGAACTCTTCTGATTTATCAAGCGTAATCGATAACACACGAAGGAGACGGAGAGGTACGGAGAGTATAATTGTAATAATTTCTTTAATCTTAAAATTATCGTTTCTTATTGTACTTACGTATCTTTTAGCTTTCTTTTTATATCGTGTGTGAAATACATGGATCCCACTTCTGATATCGTAAATTATTGTTAAATTGTCTATAGTCTATACATACAACCCGTCGGAAATATGTGGGCGCCTGGCTCAAAGACGTCATGCGTCAGTGCTTCCGTTCGCACCCGTACTAAATAAGCGCAAACGGGCTGAGGTGAGGGGAGCGCAAGGGGAAACGTATTTTAGCGAGATGGCCAGATATTTCCGACGGGTTGTAGTATAAATAATGTTGTTTGTTGTGCAGGGTACACAGGCCGCAACTGCGAGACGGACGTGGACGAGTGCGCGGGGGCGGGCGCGGGGCCGGGGGGGGCGCTGTGCCTCAACCAGGGCCGCTGCGTCGACGCCGTCAACAACTTCACCTGCAACTGCACCGGCACCGGTAACTACATACATACAATCATACAATACTATACTTATTAATATACACTACACCTCACTTACATATATAGATAGATATACAAATTTTGAACTAACTTAAAAAAGCTGAGGTTTCTTACAATAATATGTATGTTCGTTTTTAGGTTACACGGGCGCTCGCTGTGAAATGAACGTAAACGAGTGCGAAGAGGACAGAAACATCTGCGGACACGGCGTGTGCTACGACACTTACGGCTCGTTTGTGTGCGCCTGCCAGCCGGGCTACACCGGGGAACACTGCCACACCGTTAGTACACGCACACACACACACACTGTGTATATTCACTCACAAATGATCTTCATGTCTTGCATTATTTACGTGTTGCTATTTGCATTTTTTATGTTAGTAAGAAAATTATAAAATTCATGTGTTGTGTGTAGATGTCAGCGTGTGCGAGCGGTCCGTGCGGCGCGGGCGGGGCGTGCGTGGAGGAGGCGGGGGGGTCGGGGTACCGCTGCGTGTGCGCCAAGGGCTGGGCCCCCCCCACCTGCCACGCTCCCCTAGCCGCGCCCTGCGACCTCGCCTGCCCGCCGCACTCACACTGCGCTGATATAGGTACGTGTACAGCACAAGGGCTGAACAAAACTTAGACAGTGATAGTGATGTCATTCAAACCGGACGCTAAATGCAGGGAAATGTAATAAGCACATAATGCACTTTGTTTGAATGCTTATCAAAATAAGTTAACACATTGATGTTTTTTTATCATTTTCCGTTTATTTTCTTCTGTGCAGGAGTGCCGACCATGGTGGGAACTGTGATGACGAAACAGGTAGTCTGTGTCTGCGATGTTGGCTTTTACGGTAAGAAAAATTACAATTACTAGAATATCATGACAAAATACTGATTCGCTTTTGTTATTTATGTATAAGTACAGGCATATCTATAATATAAAACTTACATGAACCCTAAGTTCATTACAGCGCAAAGTTTGAAATGCGGCTACAAAACTCCGCATCATGAGGCCTTGGCGCTTTTATTGTGAGTGAATAGAGTGTGTTATGCTGTGCGCAGGCGCGGCGGGGCAGAACCCCAACTGCACCACGCTCGAGAACACCTGCTCTTTGGGCGTGTGCCTCAACGGCGGCACCTGCTCGCTCGCCGCCGACCACTTCAACTGCACCTGCCCGCCCGGCTACAAGGGTGAGCACACACACACACACACACACACACACACACACACACCTGCTCTTTGGGCGTGTGCCTCAACGGCGGCACCTGCTCGCTCGCCGCCGACCACTTCAACTGCACCTGCCCGCCCGGCTACAAGGGTGAGCACACACACACACACACACACACACACACACACACACCTGCTCTTTGGGCGTGTGCCTCAACGGCGGCACCTGCTCGCTCGCCGCCGACCACTTCAACTGCACCTGCCCGCCCGGCTACAAGGGTGAGCACACACACACACACACACACACACACACACACACACACACCTGCTCTTTGGGCGTGTGCCTCAACGGCGGCACCTGCTCGCTCGCCGCCGACCACTTCAACTGCACCTGCCCGCCCGGCTACAAGGGTGAGCACACACACACACACACACACACACACACACACACACACACACCTGCTCTTTGGGCGTGTGCCTCAACGGCGGCACCTGCTCGCTCGCCGCCGACCACTTCAACTGCACCTGCCCGCCCGGCTACAAGGGTGAGCACACACACACACACACACACACACACACACACACACACACACACACACACACACACACACACACACCTGCTCTTTGGGCGTGTGCCTCAACGGCGGCACCTGCTCGCTCGCCGCCGACCACTTCAACTGCACCTGCCCGCCCGGCTACAAGGGTGAGCACACACACACACACACACACACACACACACCTGCTCTTTGGGCGTGTGCCTCAACGGCGGCACCTGCTCGCTCGCCGCCGACCACTTCAACTGCACCTGCCCGCCCGGCTACAAGGGTGAGCACACACACACACACACACACACACACACCTGCTCTTTGGGCGTGTGCCTCAACGGCGGCACCTGCTCGCTCGCCGCCGACCACTTCAACTGCACCTGCCCGCCCGGCTACAAGGGTGAGCACACACACACACACACACACACACACACACACACACACACCTGCTCTTTGGGCGTGTGCCTCAACGGCGGCACCTGCTCGCTCGCCGCCGACCACTTCAACTGCACCTGCCCGCCCGGCTACAAGGGTGAGCGCGGGGACACACACACACACACACACACACACACCTGCTCTTTGGGCGTGTGCCTCAACGGCGGCACCTGCTCGCTCGCCGCCGACCACTTCAACTGCACCTGCCCGCCCGGCTACAAGGGTGAGCACACACACACACACACACACACACACACCTGCGATACAAGGCTACGGATAAGGCTGTGGCGGAGTATTGGATCTCACAAATCTAATCTCGCTGAGCCGTCACGCTAAGAAGAAGACACACACTCACTCACTTACATTCTCGCTACATCTTGAAATGCAGGTCAAAGTATTTTAGAAATCTTAATTCTGCCTTTTTTCTTAGGAAGCAAAGATGCATGCAACAATTAGTTTATAAATTTTTGAAACAATTTCATTTTAATTTTTAACCTGAATGTGTAATTTTGTATGAAGTTCAATGTTGTTTCTGTCTCTGTGTAAGCTGACTTTTATCATTATTGTTGTTGTGAAATGAACTCATATATTATGTTTTTTTGTTTCATTTTGTTCGTGCATGTGCGGTTTCCACCAAATGTAAAAATGCTATTAAATTAGACAATAAGATATTGCACTTATCAGAAAAAAAAACAAAAGAAATAATATCAATTGTCCAATTAATTGTCATCTCGACAATATTTTAGTAAACCTGTATTGTGTTCCTGTTATTGTTTAAAATAATATATCAAAAATGGGTTCAACGTCCGTTTGATAGTGCTTTTTTTTACATAAATTTTTCGGCTCTAAATACTTAGCTCTTTTAAGCCGATGACAGTCTGTGACATTTTTCCTCGTCCCTTGCTTTACATTTGGTGGTGCCGGTTTGTTGTCGCTTGTGGCATCATGGCATGTGTACGTGTGTGCGTGTGTGTGTAGGCGCGTACTGCGAGACGGCGGCGGGGGGCGCTGGGGCCGGCGCGGGGGGCGGGGCGGTGGGCAAGGCGCTGTCCGAGCTGAAGGCGGAGCGCTGCGCCTCCGCGCCCTGTGCGCACGCGCGCGCCTGCCACGACCGGGTGAGTACTGCTCACATTTACCCACTCAAATCACATGCCATATTGACTCTTACATCCACTACGTAATGCACACATTTACATCGAAATAAAAAAGCGCACGCATTCGCGCGATTACGCTCAAAAGATTGGAAACAATATGTCATGTAGATTTTAGAAGTGGCGCTTTGTCTTTTGTGCTTGCTGTCTTCGATATTATTTTTATCACAATACCGCTTATACCACAATATTAAACTATAGACATTGTGTAAGTTGAACCACACCGCAGATTTACTCACTATACTATTAATTTCATCTTTTAATTGTACTTTTGTATTGTGATTGTGAGTTATAAATCAAAACCAAAACATGTTTTTCTGTACAGTTGCTGTATCGTGTATTCGTGTGAGATTTTCATATAATTAATTGCAGTTTGTCAAAAAAGTCTTGAAACGGAACTAATCTTACTTCTCAGAAATGTCCATAAAATGGCAACACCACCAAGGAAGTGACGCCCCTATTTATTTCTAAACTTTTTGGCAAGCTGTAACTGTAATTTCGTGCTGCTTTTTCAAGATACCTAATAGTTTGTTATAGTAGGTAATATCACAGATTGCAGAACCTCGCAGCATTTTGAAGGGCGTTATGTTTGTAGTTTCAGACACACAATTTTGAGAATTTGATACAATTTTATATGTCCGTATTTATTGTCACGTACCAGTGTACTTACTTAAGGCAGGTATTTTACTGGCGGCAGCGACAAAAAACGAAAGGGACGCAGTTATACGCAAGAGTGAGCGCGGTATATTTGTATCTCATTCTAACGCCATTTATGGCAGGATTTAGTGGCACTAATATTATTATAAGACCTATAAAACTAACCTATTTCCAACAAATAAAGCATATCTTATTTTATCTTATCTTACGCATAACTGCGTCCCATTCATCTTTTGTCTTTGTCGCCACGTCGCCAGTGAAATAGGTGCCTTAAATTGAGTCGGATGCTATTTAATTTCTAAGCCGGTTTCACGAAGCACGTATAAATGTTGTAAAGTAATGGTACATTGAGCAGTCAATATAATTTTAGAATTACAGAAGAGACTAATTGACTGCGCAATGTGATCTAAACAAATGTTTAAATGTGAAAACAGAAATGAAAATCTGTGTATCTTGTGCGCCATACAAGTAGGGACATTTTGCTATAAAGTAACGGAGTATTTTCCCCTTAAATACTTTAATTATTGATTTGAAATTATTGAAATATCTATAAATGAATTAGAAATTAGATTTTAACATAATATATTACAATTATCACTGAAGATATTAAAAAAGGGTAATAGTTCGTAAGGGGTCGTAGTTTTGTATATTTTGGTGTCTAAAGTATTTTGCATTGCATTGTATTGTAATGAGTTAAAGTAGTGACCAAAAAGTTAGGAAGAATGAGGGTAGGCAAATAAATATTTGTTCATAAGCTGAATAGCAAGTTTTCTTTATTGTATCGGAGAACCTCGTGCTTGTGACAGCGCAGCGCGTCGAAATATCTGAATAAAACGAGTTGTGGCAAAACAGGTATTGAATATCGCATAATTTTGATTTATTTGTTTATATTATTTGATTTATTTCTACTTGTAAAAGCTTTATGAAACGGCGCTTAGTTAAATTACACAATCCTCACCCGCAATCTACCCGCAGCCCATGGGCTTCGTGTGCGAATGCGAGGCGGGTTGGTCAGGGCCGCGCTGCGACGCGCCCACGCCCACGCTTGGGGCTCTAGCCACGGCCCTGTCCACGCCTAGCGATGCCTGCGCCCCGCGGCCCTGCCTCAACGGCGGCACGTGTCGCGATGCCAACAACGCAGAGGGGTTCGTGTGCGAGTGCCGCGTGGGGTTCACCGGACCTCTCTGCGCCAAAACAGCTGACTGCTATACCATGGGGTGCCCGCATCATCAGGTAACCTACTATATACATACATACACATAAGCCTATTGCTATCCACTGCTGTAGTAAGAACTCTGGCTTGAAAAGGAAGTATTTCCATGTTCCCTACACTTGGCGGGTTGGAAATCGCAGTTATTGTTGGTGACACTGATGAAGCTGCTGCTCATTCATCCGACATCCACAGGAAGAGTAGGTTTGGTCTAATTCGAAGCCTAGTCCCGTTTGCCTGGTTTCGGGACAGACGCACTTTATAATTGATATTTTTCTAAAAGGGTGGCTCTGCAGGGGAGTACGACATCTTTATGTACCCTGTTCAAAGTACTGTATTGATTATTTTTGCCTAACGCTTGTGTCGCAATAGCAAATGTTCGGTGTGGTTGTTGCTAGGAGTGCGTGGAGCAGGTGGGCGGCGCGTGGCGCTGCATGGTGTCCGGCGCGGAGTCGGCGTGCGCGTCCTCGCCCTGCAACAACGGCACCTGCCTGGCCAGGGACAACGGCCTCTACACCTGCCAGTGCCCGCCACAATACGAAGGTCACCACATAACTAACCTATTTCTTAACTATTAAGACGTCCAGCAGAGGACGTCTACTGGCTGAAATGATGATGATGATGAAGATTTAATACGGGATATTTATCATGGTATGTATTTGTTTTATGTGAGTGTTCCTTATTAAATCTTAATAGTTATGAAAACAACCGTGAAAGTTTTAAAAAGTATACCTTTCTCTTTCTGTATGGCACTAGATCACACTTCCTTATTCCCTAGTACAGCCAAAAGATATCGAGCTGAACACTTTGAATTTCACACCATTTCTATATCAATTGAATTAGGGAGAAAGCAGCACGTGTGTTCAGCTTGAGCCACTTGACCACCGTGATTTAGAATGAACAGGACTTTGGCTTCGTGTGGTACATGTGCATAATAAATAATAAATATATAATCGACTTTTCATACTTTCTTATCCCCTAGTCTAGTACATAAAATTCGTTACAAAACATTATAACAAGGAATCGACAAAAGGGGCGCGAGCCGATTGACCCTGAATTTTGAATGGACGGACAAGCCTAGGCACACTTAACAATCCCTCCCCCAATCCCAACAACAATCCCTTTCAATTTCTTTCAGGGGAATTTGAAGAATACTGCAAGTGGTTTATTTGTAAATAGTTTTATTGCACCATCTACAACATACCAAAAAACTGCAATTCTTACATAACAGATACACTATTTACACATCATTCTTGCGAAAACACATTCCCTATCATGTAGGCTGGAGTATCTTTCACCCGTTTGCCCTTTAAGTTTACTGAGTATGGCAACACTGAGGGGTACCGTTTATGAATACCACGCGCTTCTGGCGTCCAGGCTGCGACTTTGCAAATCACCCCTGGTTTCGCCGTTACGGCCACCCACGCCACCGATGATAACACTATATCCCCACAACAGAACTTAGGTCCTTCACCTTCAAACTCCAACAGATCTTCGCGTTTCTTCAATCCAGGCCAGTTCTTCAATCGTTCAACGCCCCCCATTGGCGCAGCAAATAGTTCTGTACCGACGAATTTCTCATAAACTTCGTCAGCATCTTCAGTCTTGGTCACTGTGATGGGTAAACTCTCTGAACAGAATATTGTAAAGCGGCAGGGATGCGTGCATTTCACATGGTCTATCCTTGCTAAACCTCCAATAAAGAGCGTATTGCCTGCACGCAAATAATACGTCTGAGGCTTTATTATTTGCTTAGGTAATGTTACAAGCAGTTCTTCTGTACTCAATAATGATAATACTTGGTCTGGGTGGATCACTCCTGGCGTATCGTAGAACCATTTGCTGTGACTGAACAGGCGATCTTTCTCATCCAAGACCATTAGATTCCGTTTCTCATGATTTTTACCGAAAGCGTCATGGAAATCGTGGGCATCTGAAAACGTTCTTCCAATATGACCAATCAAAGAAGGTGTCTCTGTTACAGGCATCCCATGCAGTTGAGCTTGTCTGATCTCTTTTTCGACTTTGTGAAGTCTAGCTTCAGCTTTCAACCTTCGTGTCCTTTGATGTATCTTCCATCCAGATGGCCTGTTTATGGGGAATTTTAACAAATTCAAAGTGGTGCCGGGCCATCTGCTAACTGTAGCTCTCTTGACTATATCTATAGCATGGACTTTGCAGTAATCTGATTGTAATAAAGCATTGAAAAGTGAGCTCTTCCCTACATTGGTGCAGCCTACGAGAAACACGTCCCCCTTGCCCAGCCAGTGCTTGAACATAGCTGATATGAGATCCTCCACTCCGTAGCCAGTTTTAGCCGAGATGAGTGCTACATGCCTTATGTTGGCTTCTGAAAGCTTTGTTTTGCTTATTTCTGTGAGTAAACATTCTCGAATCCTTTTCAAGTAGCCATGACTGTCTCCAGGTAGTAAATCAACCTGAAATAATTCATTATAAATTAGTTTGTTTTTCTTTCTGTAGTCAAAAGATAATGGAAATCTGTTAGAATTTGATCCAAGGTCCCATTAAATCCTGCTTTTGACATGTGTCTTAAGAATTACAATTTATTTTAAGTGATTTAATAATATCCTGTTATGTCTTGAATTAATTGTTATTTATTTTTATGCTAAAGTTACTTGTGAATTAAAAATACCAAATAGTTTTTTTACCTTGTTGGCCACTATGATGAGAGGTCTGTCAGGGCCAATGATGTCATAAATGCCGGGCCAGATGGAGCAAGGGAAGTCCAATAAATCCACCATTAGTAACACCAGGGATTTCACATATCTGAAATTATACAATTTGAACAATAAGCATTTGACTTTTAATTTATTAAACCTGCAGCTCAGTTTTAACCAGTATTCATTAAAAGATATTGCATTAGTGTTTGAACTTTTTGAATTATATTTACTAATGATCTTTGAACTTATTTTGATAACATTCTACTGTTACTAGTAAAAATTTTCTTTTCCTTGTATTCAAATAACTGCCATAGCACATACATATTTTATAATCATTCTGTCATGTTATTATTATATTTGTATATTCTGTAAATAAATGTAAGGTACCTAATGGATTGCAGCAACTTTTCATACTCCTCTGGCTGCACACTAACATCCAGAGCGATGTTGTACTCTTTGAGGAAATGGCATCGCTGGCATTCCATAGTTTTTAGTTCATTATCAATTCTATCTAAAAATATTTCACTGGGCAAGTACCCAGGGATGGCAGGGTCATTGCAGTGAAGTAGAGCTCCACAGCCCCCACATGGGACACGGCTGATGGCTGCAGTAGGATCTGGAGTCCCATACTTGGAGCCCCATTCATCCTCAATATCATATTTATCTATTTTACTATCGTCAAAGTGCTCATAATTAATCATCCATTTGTTTAAGCTAGAGCGATCAAAGTCTGATTTCTCATCTGTATATAATTGTGTTTCTGGTTTTTCTTGAGGTTTTATTTCATCTTCTTTGATGTCCACTTGCGTCGGCGTACCAAATGGTAGCTGGAATGCTTTTTCTGGTTCTTTAATTTGAATCTCATTTTCATCTTTGAGAAGTCTATCTTTATCCACATAATACTTCAAGGACAGCGGTAATGGTGCAAGTGACCGTTCCTGGTAATCCTTTATTTGGGCTCGCTTTGCTCTCTTGATAGTTTTCAAGTAATATTTGAAATAACCTAGTTCTAACTTCTCATGGTCCAAGTATGAACTGAACGTAATTTTGTCTTTGTAATTCTGCAGTAATGTTTTGAAGTCGCCCTTTTCTTGTGTATTCTGTTTAATTGACTTGTTTTCGCCGCCGTTTGTGGCCGCGGCGTGGTTGAATCGATTGTTTTGGAATACAACTCGCCCCCGACATAACCTCAAAATTTGGCGCACCTGATAAATCATACTCAACTACTAACATAACTGCCCAACTAACTTACTTATAATTAAACTACTGCAATATAACTCGTAAACTCATTACTATACCATTTTTAAATAAAAATTTTAGAAAACTAGGTCACACACAAGTACAATACGAAATTGTTTTGACATTTTGTTTGACAGGACAGAATTAGTGAAGTGAAGCGCGCGCATGCGTGTAACTAGTGCTGGCCAAGTCATTCGGAAAAAAACCGGTTTTATGACAACAAGTTTATAGAGATGTTATGGGAAAAATAATTACGGAATGTTATTGTAATTTTCAGAATTAATTTAATTAGGTAGCTGGCTCGTTGCATTTGCTATTGTATCGAAGTTCTGTGAGGTATTATATCAAAGGTCACCTTCGCTCTCGCGTCAGGAAGTAGCACAAAATTATTTGTTTCTCTCATTTGCACCGTTGCCGCCGCACGTTCAGCACACTTGAATAAACTTCTGTTAAAATTAATGTGACGAATTTGTTGTCTTAATTTTGTAATAACTTCACAAATGTTTGACCTGAATAAGTGTTTAATAGTCTTCATTTTAGTTTTAAACGGTGAGCCTTGGTTTTACGACCAATTGAATATTTTTATATAGTAGTTGTAAAAGTTTTTTTTTATTTCAGGGAGGTATTGTGAAAATGACGTCGACGAGTGTGCTTTGAAACCGAAGATTTGCAACCACGGAGTGTGTGTGAACGTGCCCGGATCATACCAGTGCTACTGCAGACCAGGTGAGAAATTAAGACAATTTTTCTTGATTCGTTTTTAAATTTTTTGTACCGTTTTTACTGTTATAATAATATTTGTCCCGTGGTCAAGGTCGCGGGTTCGATTCCCGTCCGGGTATAAGTATGGTACAGTTTAACAGATTTGCCACGGTTATGCCGGTTATAATATTATAACCGGCTGACGGCTATGTATTTCGCGGGTTCGAATGTCAGCCAGTGCAAACAATCATCGTTTGATGGGCACTGGTGATCGCCTTGTGTCTAGTATAAATGTTTATGTATATAAATATATATTTAAATATATTGCGATTTGCTTGAAATGGATTCCGTTTGTAATTGCGATTCCAAACGGAATCCATGACTAATAGTATTAGTAAACACGTTAGCAATATAATGTAGTTAATATGAATAATGACAAAATGCTCGTATCGTAGCCCGATCGTAAAAGTGAAGCAACCCTCGCCGTGGTCGGTTACTAGATGGATGGCCGTTCAGTGGCCGAACACTTGTGCGCTTCCGTGCTTCGGAGGGCACGTTAGCCGTCGGTCCCGCCTTGACAATTCGAGACTTTTTATTGTACGAAAAATGGTTGATACTATTTCTTTTCAGTAGTATCGATATGGTATTATTAATTAATTTTAAAGAAATTTCAACTGAAAAAATAGAGACTAAGATGACGTATGAATGACGAAGAAATTTCAAAATTGAAAATTTGAATTTAGACGAAAAATAAATGGAAAATAGGATGGGAATGAGGTTGCAAAGCACCTTGTTACAGTCCTATGGCACATATCCATCAAAAATACAGGTTAATTACACGTGTTACCGCAAAACTTAGGTTAAATTACACACTTAAAAGAAGATACGCCCGTCGTTATATTTCTTATCTTCGTATTGCTTTTTTATTTTATAGTGCATTTAACTATTATTTTCCTTTATCTTACGACTGAAAAAAAAAGCAGTAACAAAGTTAACAGTATTCTAAAAACTAGCTTCATTTATTCACACGAAAATAACTCAACGAATTTTCAGGAAACGTAAATCTACGTTGTCGTTCTTGAATGTTACAAATTACAATCAAGCTAAAAAAAATTCATTTAGGTATACATTTTATACACACAAATAGACACTTAATGGCAACAGACAGAAATTAAAAAGTTAAGCTCAAACCAAAGCTGGTTCTCGCGTCACACAAATGAACTAAGTAGTATAAAAATAAATAATTTAAAGAGGCGATGCGAAATTTTGTACTGGCTGGCTACGTATCAATTTATATTTGCACTAACCAACAAATAACCGCAATCACCAAACCAAACTCTTACGAAATCTTGGATTTATACAAGACCTCCCTTTTGAGGCAAAAGCCATAGTCCAGGATTTAGTGTTATAGGCTGTTGTAGTTACTTTATTAACCACCGACAAAAAAGAGGGTGTTATAAGTTTCACGTGTGTGTCTGTCTGTCTGTGGCATCGTAGCTCCTAAACGGATGCGCCGATTTCGATCTAGTTTTTTT
Source organism: Teleiodes luculella (assembly GCA_948473455.1). Classification (NCBI taxonomy): domain Eukaryota; kingdom Metazoa; phylum Arthropoda; class Insecta; order Lepidoptera; family Gelechiidae; genus Teleiodes; species Teleiodes luculella. The sequence goes on from OX419585.1 coordinate 408,443, forward strand.
GAGTTTCAAGGTGTCACCATCGAGTGTTCTTAGCTATGATCCAAGAAAATATCCTCAGCCATTTGAAGATTGACGGCTCTTTTCTGTTGAAATAATCAAACAACGGTTTTGTGGCGGGGGTTTGAATTTTTTTAATTTAATGTTATTTTATTATAGTCCACATTTGTACTAGTATGATAGCAAGTATGTTTGTTGCCAGGTTACACGGGCGACAGTTGCGAGCAGGATATCGACGAGTGTCTATCGTCGCCGTGCAAGAACGGCGGCACCTGCCAGAACCTCGAGAACAACTACGAGTGCGCATGCGTCGACGGCTTCTCCGGTCAGTACCATCATCATTGTATTGTTTGCCATTACACTATGTAGTTTGTTTTGGAATCTGAACTTTATGTCAAACTAGCTTTGCGCCCCGCTAGCTGTTATCTGGTTTTCTCGTGGGAATGAGGTATTTTCCCGCGGTAAAAAGTGTGTGTGTTAATCCAGGGTGTCAGCTAACTCCATACCAAATTTTATTAAAATAGCTCCAGCCGTTTAGACGTGAACAAGTAACAAACATACGCACTCACAAACTTTCGCCTTTATAATATAAGTGTGAATTGTGATGTATTTCCATTACTGGCAAATTATGAAACAGTCAATTATTGATTGTCTTATAATTGAATATACGTACAGTGAGACAGATTTTGAGATCGCTGCATTAATTGATGTGATAAAAAAAACCGGTTAATTTTATATTTTAACCAATATAGAAACTGTTTCGGCTGCCAAAGTAATGTTGTGTATTTGTTTTAAAGCCTGTCCGAAAAAAGAAATCATTGCCATATTGCGGAGACTAACTTACAAATTGTTGCAACAAAGACTTAAGTTTAGTTGTCGTGCTTACCGCATCCACGGGTCCCACGGGGTACAAGCGGGAGCATGGTCTCCGCGGGGAGCGGGCGATATGGGGGGAGGGGGAGCGAGCACGACGCTTCGTTGACAAACTAAAATAGAACTTGTTGGTCTCCGGAGCAGGTTTTCAAATGTCACTTCAGGCTTGCGTGAAGGTGTATGACTCATGAAAAAAAAAGCGATCCCGTGGAGTTTCTTCTTTGGCTTCTTCTCCACAGCAGCTCACACATTGCGCGAACCCGCCAGTTATGTTCAAACAGATATCGCATCGCCTCTTTTAGATTGTTTGATCTCTTTTTTATTGCTTAGACTTGTACATTCGTTTGAGACAAGAGCCGGTCTTGGTTTGTGGTTTGAGCAAAGCTTTTTAACTTCTTATATGACGTCTTTAAGTGTTCTATGGGATGCCTATAATGAATAAGAGCATGTTGATTGTTGTGTGTGTTTTTTGTTGCTAGGCAAGGACTGTTCGATCAACATAAACGAGTGCGAGACGCAGCCGTGCGCGGCGGGCTCCACCTGCGTGGACGGGGTGGCCAGCTACACGTGCGTCTGCCAGGGCGGCCGCACGGGGCAACACTGCGAGGTGGACATCGACGACTGCGAGGTAACACACACACACACACACACACACACACATGTTGCTATGAACGCACGGCTGGCACGATTTTGTTTTTTGATCCAATGTATTTTAACAGACCCCTCACGCTGGTGTCTTGAACGCGACGCCAGCGCTGTTTTTTTGAAGCTCAACTTTCTTTTGTTTCACTTTTCTTTTCTGTCTATGAATGTATGCGCGACGGCCAGCGCTGGCGTGTGAAGTGGTAAATATCCTAAAGATAAAAATAAATCTTTTGACATTTTAAAAGAAGCTACAAATAAAATAAGGTTGCCTAGAAATTGCTACTCAACTTTATTGTTGAGCCTCATGGCCACCTTGATGTACACTTTCTATTCTTTGTGTGAATTTTTCTGTACTGTTTTTTTCCCCTCTGGCCTTTGCAACCAGTGTCGAATCATGAGAACTTTTTCCTAAACCGAAACTTTGTTGCGAACAATAATAAAAACTCATATTTCGTAACTGGTTGCGAGCGTTCGACTGTTCAGCTAAAAGTGTCAGTTAAAACTGAGCGTGTGTAGCCCGCATCAATGAACTAGATTGGTTGATTGATAGACAGTAGTTAATGTATTGTATTGTGTTTGTCTGTAGTCGCACCCGTGCCAGCACGGCGGGCACTGCTTGGACGGGCTGAACAGCTACCTGTGCGAGTGCGCGGGCACCGGCTACACGGGGCCCGACTGCGAGACCAACATCGACGAGTGCGCCTCGCTGCCCTGCCAGCAGGGCGCCACCTGCATCGACGACGTCAACGCCTACCGCTGCGCCTGCCACCCCGGATACACCGGTACACACACACACACACACAATAAAACAATACTGATTTAAATTAATTTAAAAAAATATTCCGACATAGACCAAATTAACAAAAGCAAATTAAGTTAACAATATACTCAACACATAGAAAAATAAATTCTGAATTCGAAAAATACACTTTATTCCGCACAATCTTAGTATATTATAAATAATTTCAGATTTTTTTATTATTATCACTTGATTATATAAATGTGTTTGTTTGCAGGCAAGAACTGCGAGATAGATATAAACGAGTGCGACAGCTCCCCGTGCAAGTTCGGGGGCGTGTGCCTGGAGCGCAGCAACGTGTCGCTGTACAGGCCCCCCCCCGCCCCGGAGCCCCCCGCCCTGCCTGCCGTCTTCTACCAGCCCTTCGCGCTACAGAATGCTAGCGGGTGAGCAGATTGCTAAATACAGGGGGCAGGTTGGGAGGTTTTAGAGAGCGCATAGTTTTAGCTAGTATTGTCAAAATACTACCTAAAACTATACATATACATATACATTATTTGATTGACAAAGTACAGTATTATAAAAGATAGTAGAAGTAACAAATGAGGAAAAAAAATGCATACATTAGTTAGAGATCCGTTTTCTTTAAAGTAATTAAAAAAAAATGGCGCTGATTCTCACGTCTATACATCTTTTTCATGCTTTTACCAAAAGGAACAGGAGATGTCAAAGGTTTATTTGAAATTTGTTGACGAATCGATCGATGCATGCGAAAATGTCTGTCATCCAACGACCTTTAATATTCTACGTAAAATGAATAAAACAGAAAATCAAAATCATGCGACTTAGAAGTCGATTGTTACTAATTTCGTATACCCTTAATCTACTTAAGACAGATTCCGGATTGGACAGAGTTCTCGAGATCGAGCTCTGTTATACGAATGATTCAGAAATAGAGCTGTGTATTTTATGCCCCCAGTTACGAGTGCGTGTGCGTGGCGGGCACCACGGGCCCCAACTGCGAGGTGAACATCGACGAGTGCGCGTCCTCGCCCTGCGCGCACGGCAAGTGTGTGGACGGCGTGGGCCAGTACTCGTGCCAGTGCCTGCCCGGATACGAGGGCGCGCGCTGCGAGACAGAGATCGACGAGTGCCAGAGGTAACACCAACACCTCACACACAATACCAAGTGTGTGGACGTAGATAATTTGTACTGTAAGATACATTTTTGACGTGACAACGTCTTATAATTCGATGGAACCGGCTGCACGCACGAAAAAATATGACGCAATGCGGCGTTACCGCGCAGCTGAGGCGTTCCATTGAAGTGCAAGCGAGAGCGCGGTACGAGCGACAAAGGCACAATCTATCGTTGTCTCGTTTAACTATGAAAATGAAATGAAAATGAAATATGTTTTATTCGAAGTAAGATTTTACAAATCACTTTTCGACGTCGCGGCAGGTTCACAATTTGGCTGTCTTCTGTGGAGAAGAACCCGCCGGAAGAAACTCCACAGGCGTTGCATCTTTTCAAACTATTTTACAAAAATTATTATTTTATACAATTTGATTCATATAACACTAAACTAAACTAAACTATCGTCAGTAAACCGACTTTACAGACCACCGCTTTTTTAAATATGTATTGTAATGTGGTAGGTACACGCCGTGCGCCCACGGGCGCTGCTTCGACGGGCGCGCGTCGTACTACTGCGCGTGCGAGGCGGGCTGGGGCGGCCGCAACTGCAGCGTCGTGCTCACCGGCTGCAAGGTACACGCACACTCACACACACATGCACTCAACCACTACAAACCATCTGTTATTTCTTCTGCTTTATTTTGTAACATGTGCATTAGTGTGCGTAGACAGTCAATCAAGTCCGGTGAAGCTCGATCCGTCGTACTTTTTCGACTCAAGCATAGGTCAACTAAAAAATTTTAAAAAAGTAGACAGTAAAGTATCTGAGAGAAATATGTAAAATTAATTTATTAGAATTTCTTTTTTCTGTTTTTTTAAGGTTCTAATAGTAGGTTATGTTTCCAGGACCAACCATGCCAAAACAACGGCACGTGTCTCCCCTGGCTGCAACACGAGACCATGCACAGGTAAATGTGCCTTTGGAGTTTTTGAACTTTGTTTAATAAGAGTTCCTTGCTATAACCGTTTTGTCAAGCGTTTATTACTTACAATTTATTTTCTTCCATAAAGGATTTAGCCAGCGCCTTTTCCCAATGTTTTGGATAACATAGTTGTGTTATGTCGATCAAAATAGTGCTGCGTTGTAGCTCTCTGAAACTAATTTAAACAATAATCAGACTTGAATTTAACTGCATATAAAATGTATCATTAATATCATTTGTTGTTATTCTTAAATACTTTTTGTTTGATCCAGATTTAATTGCTCCTGCCAGCCGGGTCACTATGGAACTACTTGTGAGAAGGTACGTTAACTCACATTACTAAGTAGTAATTTGTTACACTTGTTTTGTTTGTTGTATAATGAGTTTTTTCAGTATTTATGTACATATTATAACATTTTTTAATAAGTATTCCTCACTACTCAATATCATTTTTTTTATTTTGTACAAAATATTTTACATATCATTAAATTATTCAATCTGGAGATATATAATTTTCTCCTAACTAAACCCCCTTTCCTTTCGAACTTAACGATTTATCAACAGTCCTTTACCTTCCCAAAACTTTCATACCAGTAATTGTAACCTACTTCCCACAGATACGGCCCCGTAGCCTAGTTGGTAGTACGTCTGCCTACAAAGCACAGGGTCGCGGGTTCGAAACCCTCCCGGGAAAACATTCGTGTGATGAGCACTTGTGTATACCAGCTGTCTGACACCCATAGGAGAGGCTCTGCCTAGTTTGGGGTCAGATGGCCGTGTGTGAGACGTCCCCATTTATGATATGATTATGATTAGATAACAACGATGTCCCTGGAGAGGCACAGCTACGCGGAGGTGAACACTTCCCGCGAGGAGGGCTACGACATCTCGTTCCGGTTCAAGACGACGCTGGGCAGCGGGCTGCTGGCGATGGGGCACGGCATCACCTACTTCTTCCTCGAGCTCAGCAACGGCCGCCTCAACCTGCACTCCAGCCTGCTCAACAAGTGGGAGGGCGTCTTCATCGGCTCCAACCTCAACGACAGCCATTGGCAGAAGGTTAGTGTATATCAAGACGACGCTGGGCAGCGGGCTGCTGGCGATGGGGCACGGCATCACCTACTTCTTCCTCGAGCTCAGCAACGGCCGCCTCAACCTGCACTCCAGCCTGCTCAACAAGTGGGAGGGCGTCTTCATCGGCTCCAACCTCAACGACAGCCATTGGCAGAAGGTTAGTGTATATCAAGACGACGCTGGGCAGCGGGCTGCTGGCGATGGGGCACGGCATCACCTACTTCTTCCTCGAGCTCAGCAACGGCCGCCTCAACCTGCACTCCAGCCTGCTCAACAAGTGGGAGGGCGTCTTCATCGGCTCCAACCTCAACGACAGCCATTGGCAGAAGGTTAGTGTATATCAAGACGACGCTGGGCAGCGGGCTGCTGGCGATGGGGCACGGCATCACCTACTTCTTCCTCGAGCTCAGCAACGGCCGCCTCAACCTGCACTCCAGCCTGCTCAACAAGTGGGAGGGCGTCTTCATCGGCTCCAACCTCAACGACAGCCATTGGCAGAAGGTTAGTGTATATCAAGACGACGCTGGGCAGCGGGCTGCTGGCGATGGGGCACGGCATCACCTACTTCTTCCTCGAGCTCAGCAACGGCCGCCTCAACCTGCACTCCAGCCTGCTCAACAAGTGGGAGGGCGTCTTCATCGGCTCCAACCTCAACGACAGCCATTGGCAGAAGGTTAGGGTATATCGAGATATGGAATTTGGAAGTGGGCAAGCAAATTAACGTCAATTTGTTATCGATAGGTACATTTTATTTGAAAGAGGGTTTTTCAGCTATGACGTTCTTTATATACAATCAGAGCAGCGCCATCTATTGAATCAAGGTGAAACTACTTACTCAATTGAGCTATCAAGATGATCAAGAACGATAACACTCAATGCAGCCTAAACCTACGTAGGTTGTAAACTGTTAGCAGAGGTGTCTTATAGATGGCGTGCTAACAGTGAAAATAAACTGTTAGGCTGTGTAGATGACACTACTATAAAACGGGCAACTGCATTTGGATTTACTTCATGCCTGTTTATGGATTTCGTTTCATCTCAAATACACATTAAAAATCAATTGAAAACGATAATGAAGAATTTGGCTTTATTACATTAACCTTTAGCTTCGGTTCCCAGAATTCAACTCTTTTATGTTTGTGTGAACAAATGCTTTAAAAACCTACAGGATAAGCAAGCAATGCTATGGAATCGTATCGGTTATGCCGTTATTAGACGTATATATTTACATAAATATGTGTGGCAGGTGTTCGTGACGATAAACTCGTCGCACCTGGTGCTGGCGGCGAACGAGGAGCAGACCATCTACCCGATATCGCAGAACGAGGCGTAC
>OX419585.1:415424-453396 GCA_948473455.1 Teleiodes luculella
GGCAAGCAGTGTATGGAGGTGGAGTTCTGCCAGCTGCAGGGCTGCCCGGCCAACTCGCACTGCAGGAACCTCGACGGGGGGTGAGTGCACAGTGCCACAGTGCCACAGTGCCGCAGTGCCACCTCGCACTAAACAAACGGTTCAAGGGCAAGCAGTGTATGGAGGTGGAGTTCTGCCAGCTGCAGGGCTGCCCGGCCAACTCGCACTGCAGAACCTCGACGGGGGGGTGAGTGCCACAGTGCCACAGTGCCGCAGTGCCACCTCGCACTAAACAAACGGTTCAAGGGCAAGCAGTGTATGGAGGTGGAGTCTGCCAGCTGCAGGGCTGCCCGGCCAACTCGCACTGCAGGAACCTCGACGGGGGGTGAGTGCCACAGTGCCACAGTGCCACAGTGCCACCTCGCACTAAACAAACGGTTCAAGGGCAAGCAGTGTATGGAGGTGGAGTTCTGCCAGCTGCAGGGCTGCCCGGCCAACTCGCACTGCAGGAACCTCGACGGGGGGTGAGTGCCACAGTGCCACAGTGCCACAGTGCCACCTCGCACTAAACAAACGGTTCAAGGGCAAGCAGTGTATGGAGGTGGAGTTCTGCCAGCTGCAGGGCTGCCCGGCCAACTCGCACTGCAGGAACCTCGACGGGGGGTGAGTGCCACAGTGCCACAGTGCCGCAGTGCCACCTCGCACTAAACAAACGGTTCAAGGGCAAGCAGTGTATGGAGGTGGAGTTCTGCCAGCTGCAGGGCTGCCCGGCCAACTCGCACTGCAGGAACCTCGACGGGGGGTGAGTGCCACAGTGCCACAGTGCCACAGTGCCACCTCGCACTAAACAAACGGTTCAAGGGCAAGCAGTGTATGGAGGTGGAGTTCTGCCAGCTGCAGGGCTGCCCGGCCAACTCGCACTGCAGGAACCTCGACGGGGGGTGAGTGCCACAGTGCCACAGTGCCACAGTGCCACCTCGCACTAAACAAACGGTTCAAGGGCAAGCAGTGTATGGAGGTGGAGTTCTGCCAGCTGCAGGGCTGCCCGGCCAACTCGCACTGCAGGAACCTCGACGGGGGGTGAGTGCCACAGTGCCACAGTGCCACAGTGCCACAGTGCCGCAGTGCCACCTCGCACTAAACAAACGGTTCAAGGGCAAGCAGTGTATGGAGGTGGAGTTCTGCCAGCTGCAGGGCTGCCCGGCCAACTCGCACTGCAGGAACCTCGACGGGGGGTGAGTGCCACAGTGCCACAGTGCCACAGTGCCACCTCGCACTAAACAAACGGTTCAAGGGCAAGCAGTGTATGGAGGTGGAGTTCTGCCAGCTGCAGGGCTGCCCGGCCAACTCGCACTGCAGGAACCTCGACGGGGGGTGAGTGCCACAGTGCCACAGTGCCACAGTGCCACCTCGCACTAAACAAACGGTTCAAGGGCAAGCAGTGTATGGAGGTGGAGTTCTGCCAGCTGCAGGGCTGCCCGGCCAACTCGCACTGCAGGAACCTCGACGGGGGGTGAGTGCCACAGTGCCACAGTGCCACAGTGCCACAGTGCCGCAGTGCCACCTCGCACTAAACAAACGGTTCAAGGGCAAGCAGTGTATGGAGGTGGAGTTCTGCCAGCTGCAGGGCTGCCCGGCCAACTCGCACTGCAGGAACCTCGACGGGGGGTGAGTGCCACAGTGCCACAGTGCCACAGTGCCACCTCGCACTAAACAAACGGTTCAAGGGCAAGCAGTGTATGGAGGTGGAGTTCTGCCAGCTGCAGGGCTGCCCGGCCAACTCGCACTGCAGGAACCTCGACGGGGGGTGAGTGCCACAGTGCCACAGTGCCACAGTGCCACAGTGCCACCTCGCACTAAACAAACGGTTCAAGGGCAAGCAGTGCCTGGAGTAAAGTGCTTTAAAAGTCTAGCCACGATGTTCCCACGGCGTAAAAAGGCTGCGGCATGTTGTCGCAAATATTTCGCATTGCAGGTTGTTTGCCTTAAGTTAAGGTTTAAGAGTCCCCGAAACGACCATTGGCGGATGACGATATTTAAGCTATTTATGAATGACTTTACGTAGTTATTTCTTCAATGATCTAAGTAATAAAGAAATGTTTCAAGTGGATTGGCAACTATTTCATTCTACAGAAAAAAAACGCTATCTTGTGATGTGCCTACTGCAATGAACAGTTCTGCTCCTAGGCATATTTCGAAAAATAAATAGTTTTATACAATCTTAGTTTGAACTTTTTGATGCCTGACCTTGATTTTGGTTTCCTGCCCGCTTGCGCGCTGCAGGAATCCGGATGGAAGGTAGGTGAAGTAATAATAGACTAGTAGAATATAGATATTGATTAGCGGAAAGATCATATCCATCAAAGTTAGCCTCCTACCTCTCCGGGAAAGAGGCGTGCGTTTATGTATGTATCAAAGTTAGATTTACAGGCGATCATTTATGTGTGTAATGTGTATCTTTTATATGTGCAGCAATGAGAATATATAGTAATGTGATTGTGTGTGTGGTGCAGGTATGAGTGCGTGTCGAACGCGACGTTCGACGGGGTGAACACCACGCTGAGCTACCGGCTGCGCGTGCCGCAGGGCGTGCCGAGCGGCGCGGCCGCCGTGCAGATGCCCGAGTCGCTCACCATCACATACAGGTAATGCGCGCTAGCACATAACTTTGCACTGAAATAACACCTTTCCATACCGTCGTCAGTCAAAATGGGAAGCTTAGATTATTAATGCCATTGTAGCGGTGCGCCACATTTACGTCATTAGAAGAGCGACCAATTAGAAGCCGAGGCCTAAAACGCGTTATCAGGGTCTACAAGACATTGAATAAATACAAATTATAACGAAGTACAGTTGGACCGCGGTCCCCGGGCTCACCACCTTGCTCCAAGGAAGATGTTCCCTTTGCCTCCACAAAGTGATGTGATGAGTAACTAACACAGTAGGACGTCGCATGACACCTGATGAACTTTAGTTCCCCGGCCACACTACCCGTTTTGGCGGTTGATCACTCTTTTCAGTGTTGAAAAGGAACTTTTGTACCTACTAGTAAACTACACTTCTTAAAGGGTTAAATGTCTCAGTTTGAAACTCCGTTTGTATTTCATTGTTAGACCAAAATACTGAAACATAGCGCACGGCACAGAGTTCCGAATTAGAATGGCGCTAAAATAAACTGTACATTACATATTCCCATAAGAAATCCTTTGTTCTCCCACCAACATTAACGCATTATACGATGTTCCAATGTCCAGGAGCAAGCAGGGCGGCACACTGCTGCACGCGGAGAGCGGCGACGGCGAGACGGGCGCGTCGTGGTTCAGCGTGGGGCTGTACAAGGAGCAGGTGGCGGTGCAGTGGCGGGTGGGGGGGGCACCCCTCCCCAACCTGCGCAGGATGGCCTCCAAGCGGGACCACCTGCACTGGACCACGCTGCGGCTGCTGGTGGCTAGGGGGACCATCAGAGGTGAGTGTCATGTGGGTGCAGTGCAGTGGAGGGTGCAGGGTGGGCTCCAAGCGGGACCACCTGCACTGGACCACGCTGCGGCTGCTGGTGGCTAGGGGGACCATCAGAGGTGAGTGTCATGTGGGTGCAGTGGAGGGTGCAGGGTGGGCTCCAAGCGGGACCACCTGCACTGGACCACGCTGCGGCTGCTGGTGGCTAGGGGGACCATCAGAGGTGAGTGTCATGTGGGTGCAGTGCAGTGGAGGGTGCAGGGTGGGCTCCAAGCGGGACCACCTGCACTGGACCACGCTGCGGCTGCTGGTGGCTAGGGGGACCATCAGAGGTGAGTGTCATGTGGGTGCAGTGCAGTGGAGGGTGCAGGGTGGGCTCCAAGCGGGACCACCTGCACTGGACCACGCTGCGGCTGCTGGTGGCTAGGGGGACCATCAGAGGTGAGTGTCATGTGGGTGCAGTGCAGTGGAGGGTGCAGGGTGGGCTCCAAGCGGGACCACCTGCACTGGACCACGCTGCGGCTGCTGGTGGCTAGGGGGACCATCAGAGGTGAGTGTCATGTGGGTGCAGTGCAGTGGAGGGTGCAGGGTGGGCTCCAAGCGGGACCACCTGCACTGGACCACGCTGCGGCTGCTGGTGGCTAGGGGGACCATCAGAGGTGAGTGTCATGTGGGTGCAGTGCAGTGGAGGGTGCAGGGTGGGCTCCAAGCGGGACCACCTGCACTGGACCACGCTGCGGCTGCTGGTGGCTAGGGGGACCATCAGAGGTGAGTGTCATGTGGGTGCAGTGCAGTGGAGGGTGCAGGGTGGGCTCCAAGCGGGACCACCTGCACTGGACCACGCTGCGGCTGCTGGTGGCTAGGGGGACCATCAGAGGTGAGTGTCATGTGGGTGCAGTGCAGTGGAGGGTGCAGGGTGGGCTCCAAGCGAGACCACCTGCACTGGACCACGCTGCGGCTGCTGGTGGCTAGGGGGACCATCAGAGGTGAGTGTCATGTGGGTGCAGTGCAGTGGAGGGTGCAGGGTGGGCTCCAAGCGGGACCACCTGCACTGGACCACGCTGCGGCTGCTGGTGGCTAGGGGGACCATCAGAGGTGAGTGTCATGTGGGTGCAGTGGAGGGTGCAGGGTGGGCTCCAAGCGGGACCACCTGCACTGGACCACGCTGCGGCTGCTGGTGGCTAGGGGGACCATCAGAGGTGAGTGTCATGTGGGTGCAGTGCAGTGGAGGGTGCAGGGTGGGCTCCAAGCGGGACCACCTGCACTGGACCACGCTGCGGCTGCTGGTGGCTAGGGGGACCATCAGAGGTGAGTGTCATGTGGGTGCAGTGCAGTGGAGGGTGCAGGGTGGGCTCCAAGCGGGACCACCTGCACTGGACCACGCTGCGGCTGCTGGTGGCTAGGGGGACCATTAGAGGTGAGTGTCATGTGGGTGCAGTGCAGTGGAGGGTGCAGGGTGGGCTCCAAGCGGGACCACCTGCACTGGACCACGCTGCGGCTGCTGGTGGCTAGGGGGACCATCAGAGGTGAGTGTCATGTGGGTGCAGTGCAGTGGAGGGTGCAGGGTGGGCTCCAAGCGGGACCACCTGCACTGGACCACGCTGCGGCTGCTGGTGGCTAGGGGGACCATCAGAGGTGAGTGTCATGTGGGTGCAGTGCAGTGGAGGGTGCAGGGTGGGCTCCAAGCGGGACCACCTGCACTGGACCACGCTGCGGCTGCTGGTGGCTAGGGGGACCATCAGAGGTGAGTGTCATGTGGGTGCAGTGCAGTGGAGGGTGCAGGGTGGGCTCCAAGCGGGACCACCTGCACTGGACCACGCTGCGGCTGCTGGTGGCTAGGGGGACCATCAGAGGTGAGTGTCATGTGGGTGCAGTGGAGGGTGCAGGGTGGGCTCCAAGCGGGACCACCTGCACTGGACCACGCTGCGGCTGCTGGTGGCTAGGGGGACCATCAGAGGTGAGTGTCATGTGGGTGCAGTGCAGTGGAGGGTGCAGGGTGGGCTCCAAGCGGGACCACCTGCACTGGACCACGCTGCGGCTGCTGGTGGCTAGGGGGACCATCAGAGGTGAGTGTCATGTGGGTGCAGTGCAGTGGAGGGTGCAGGGTGGGCTCCAAGCGGGACCACCTGCACTGGACCACGCTGCGGCTGCTGGTGGCTAGGGGGACCATCAGAGGTGAGTGTCATGTGGGTGCAGTGCAGGGTGCAGGGTGGGCTCCAAGCGGGACCACCTGCACTGGACCACGCTGCGGCTGCTGGTGGCTAGGGGGACCATCAGAGGTGAGTGTCATGTGGGTGCAGTGCAGTGGAGGGTGCAGGGTGGGCTCCAAGCGGGACCACCTGCACTGGACCACGCTGCGGCTGCTGGTGGCTAGGGGGACCATCAGAGGTGAGTGTCATGTGGGTGCAGTGCAGTGGAGGGTGCAGGGTGGGCTCCAAGCGGGACCACCTGCACTGGACCACGCTGCGGCTGCTGGTGGCTAGGGGGACCATCAGAGGTGAGTGTCATGTGGGTGCAGTGCAGTGGAGGGTGCAGGGTGGGCTCCAAGCGGGACCACCTGCACTGGACCACGCTGCGGCTGCTGGTGGCTAGGGGGACCATCAGAGGTGAGTGTCATGTGGGTGCAGTGCAGTGGAGGGTGCAGGGTGGGCTTATCAGAGGTACTGATATAAAGACAGGCAGGCCAAAACATTATATCAATTCGTTGTGGTCTAGAAGAATAGAAAGGAAGAAAAAGACGGTCGGACGTTCAAAAAATCAATTCTAAAATCCAGCAGACCATCAGGACCTATGCCAGGAGTAATCAAAACAGTTGGCATTGACTCTGATTCAAAATATGAATGTTGTCGGTGATGCAATCCTAAGTCAAAGGTTAACACGCTCAGTCTAGCGTCTCTCTGGTCCAATCAGTCTGTTCAGAATGACGAGAGAATTGTCGTCTAATCTAACCGGTTGACTGACGGACTGATGGTTATATTATTACCGTGTTTTTCATCCATCATTCTGGCATCAGTCTTAGCCGGACCCAACTGATGGACTGAACTGACGCCAGACTGAGCGTGTAACCTACGACTAAGCAGGCCCGGCGCACTCCGCGTCAGAGCTCCAGAATGTACCTACGCCGGGCGGTCCCGATTTCGCGGCCATTTAGTAGGAAAAACGCGCGCGCTTGTGAAGACGCTATTATTTAGTCTGTGGTAATACGGACTCTTGCGGCGCGGTCTTAAGGTGCATTTTGTTTTAATACAAGCGCAACGACAAACGGTAGGCTATTATAGCCAGGGTCACGTTCGACGCGTTCAATGTAATTTGAACGTTAGTAGCGTGGTAGCTAGAATTCAATTCGCACGAGTGCGCCTTCTGTATCTAGTACTATTAAATATTTTTAGATTCATGGAAAACAACCAAAAACGTAAACCTTCCGGCGGGACTTGAACCCCCGACCTTCGGCCTATACGGAGGGCATTAGTGGTAGCGCCGAAATTCGTTCTTGCTTGTTTTCTATCAAACTATGACGTCACCATCATTATAGGCAACCACTTGGCACGAGACAGCGCGCTGTAGCGACATCTGTGGGAATCCTTTCGAATCACTTCCACTCAATCAGTCTTAACTAGTAAGCACAAGATCGAACTATGTCGCTTACCTGTTTTTAAAACTTCTGTTTTATGGTATATTTCACTTGGCGTTTTACTTCAACGCTAGAGAGGTAATAAATATTTTTAGATTCATAGTACTATTATTTATTGTGTGGACTAATTGATGTGGTTGTGCAGGCGTGTTCGTGGAGGCGGACGGTCACGAGGAGGCCGGGTTCTCGGCGCCCATCGACGTGAAGGCCTGGCAGCACCTGCTGCTGTACGGACACATACAGCTGGGGGCCGTGCACCCCGCCACCAGGACCACCACCACACCCGCCGCCACTGTAAGCAACACACACTACACACAATGCCCTTCTGGTAGAAAATACCCTTCAGGGAACAGTGCCCCCGTACCCGCTTCGGGGGCGCGGCCAGAACCAAAATCAAAATTGATAATCAGAGACGGAGTCCCTCAGGCGTCGTCTCCTTTACGATTTTTTTCAGTATCAACGCGCTAGGCCGTGGTCCGAGGCTCCCTCGAGCCGCCCCTAGACGCGTTGGTATATGACTTCATCGTGGGCAAGTCCGGCAAAGCTTGATTGGTCGTACCTTTTCGACACAAGCATAGGTCAATAAAATAAAAAGCACTACATTCGTGCTTAGGCGAAATATAACGAGTACCCTAATAGGCCGCTGCGGGTAGGCGGCGCGCCGGAAGACGTAGTGTGGGCAGGCCCCCCACGAGGTGGACCGACGATCTGGTGAGGGTCGCGGGAAGCCGCTGGATGTGGGCAGCGCAGGACCGATCATTGTGGAGATCCTTGGGGGAGGCCTTTGTCCAGCAGTGGACGTCTACAGGCAGAGATGATGATGACCCACAGAAGTGAGAGGGAAAAGTGTGCAGTCTAACCGAGTCGTAAATGAAAAACGTGCTTGCTAAATGTTCCCTCAACCAACGGTACCAAGCTATAGCTACTCAGTGGCTTACTTGTATGTTCCGTGAGTTTCGAGGTTAACCGACCACATAATTGGCTAGTACAATGAGCTTCCTTTTATGAAACGGTCGAAACAAAACCAGTTTAAGTGAAATTTCCCTCAATATTATAATGCGAGCTTGTTTAATTTGTCTTTGGATTGTATTGTAATGTTGTGTGTTGTGTTAGACGGAGATGTCGACGGACGCGTCGGTGTGGGAGTACACGGAGGGAGACGAGTTCACTACGGACAATTTGGCCGGGGAGTTCTTCAAGGTACCACTTGCCACTTCACTGTTACTCTTTCTTGAATCTTTCTATTCATTATAATATTACTGTTTTTATTTTGTAATTTTATTTCAACAATTAATGCTTTTCGAGTTAATCTATAGCCACGCCAAAATACGAAAGCATTATTTTAAAATTTAGTTTTTTAATGTTTACTCATCTACAAGTGGCAAAGATCAGAGATCAGACAAGAGTCGTGGGCATGCGGTGTTATATATGTTCTAGTTTATATTTAGCATCGGCTAGTTATGGAATTTGTTTTTCTTTAAGGCTATTAGAGGCTGTCTTAGTAGCAGTAAATATTGATTAATTTATGATGCATGGACCAATATACTCGAGAGGACTGTCAGTCAATTCTTCTACTGCGATGCGTGTTCCTGTAATTATTATTAAAAAAAGATAGATGTCACTAACAATCATGAAATCATGTGAAATTAAAAATTATATGGTGTCTCACTTTTAGTCCCTATTTATGTAAAAAAAGCAACACAAAGACATTTACTAGTGTACTTTTGGGCGAGGAGCTAGGCGCCATCTAGTTTTAATACGGGATTGATCTGAAATGAAATGAAATCATTTATTTTTAACTTTTGGACACTTTTGATCACTTAGTTAAGTCAAATAAAGTTACATTTAGTGGCGAGCTCAGCAAAGCAAAATGTGCGGTCTTTTGTGGAGAAGAGCTTGCTGAATAAACTCTACAAACGTCGCATCTTTTTAGCTTTTTCCGGAGCACGTTTTTTTTTCTAGGGCATTGACAATCCTCTCGAGTATATTGGTCCATGGTTTATGTAATAAATGTGTATGTATTGTGTTGTGTTGTGTGGCAGGGCTGCATGGGCGCGGTGCACGTGGGCAACCTGCTGCTGCCGTACTTCACGGAGGAGCAGCTGTTCGTGGACAACACCGCCACGCTGCTCGCCGCGCAGCCCTACTACGCGCTCATGTAACTACACCACACACAGCCCTAACACTTTACAACCTGCTGCTGCCGTTGTTACAACACCGCCACGCTGCTCGCCGCGCAGCCCTACTACGCGCTCATGTAACTACACCACACACAGCCCTAACACTTTACAACCTGCTGCTGCCGTTGTTACAACACCGCCACGCTGCTCGCCGCGCAGCCCTACTACGCGCTCATGTAACTACACCACACACAGAACCGAGCAAACATGGATGGATATGACGAGTAGGAGAGAGCGTTTTTAAGGTAGCCGTTCGAACCGAGCGTCCGCGACTGACGTTGCGACACAAAAAAGGGACTCTAAGGTGAAGTATTTAAGGTGGACTTTGGAGGCATGCGTCAGTGACGCGAGTGACGCGGCGTTACCGGTGTCTGTGGATCGCGCCAACTTACTTTTGAGTAAATTCATTCTTATATACATCACCTTAGAGTCCATTATCCTTTTTCGTGTTACAGCGTCAGTGTCGCGGACGCTCCGTTCACCGAAGCTGAAACTGAGACGCTTTATTTGGTCAATGATAGTTTGTATTGTGTTGTGTTGTTGTGTAGTTCCGGGTCGGGGTACGGCGCGGCGCAGGGCGTGGGCTGCGTGCTGTGCCTCGAGGCGGACTGCGCGCACGGCGGACACTGCGCCGACGTGCGCTCCTCCTACAAGTGCGCCTGCACCCACGGCTACGAGGGGGACTACTGCCAGGTACATAATGTTGTGTGCTAGTGGGGTACAGGGCGTGGGCTGCGTGGGCTGCGTGGGCTGCGTGCTGTGCCTCGAGGCGGACTGCGCGCACGGCGGACACTGCGCCGACGTGCGCTCCTCCTACAAGTGCGCCTGCACCCACGGCTACGAGGGGGACTACTGCCAGGTACATAATGTTGTGTGCTAGTGGGGTACAGGGCGTGGGCTGCGTGGGCTGCGTGGGCTGCGTGCTGTGCCTCGAGGCGGACTGCGCGCACGGCGGACACTGCGCCGACGTGCGCTCCTCCTACAAGTGCGCCTGCACCCACGGCTACGAGGGGGACTACTGCCAGGTACATAATGTTGTGTGCTAGTGGGGTACAGGGCGTGGGCTGCGTGGGCTGCGTGCTGTGCCTCGAGGCGGACTGCGCGCACGGCGGACACTGCGCCGACGTGCGCTCCTCCTACAAGTGCGCCTGCACCCACGGCTACGAGGGGGACTACTGCCAGGTACATAATGTTGTGTGCTAGTGGGGTACAGGGCGTGGGCTGCGTGGGCTGCGTGGGCTGCGTGCTGTGCCTCGAGGCGGACTGCGCGCACGGCGGACACTGCGCCGACGTGCGCTCCTCCTACAAGTGCGCCTGCACCCACGGCTACGAGGGGGACTACTGCCAGGTACATAATGTTGTGTGCTAGTGGGGTACAGGGCGTGGGCTGCGTGGGCTGCGTGGGCTGCGTGCTGTGCCTCGAGGCGGACTGCGCGCACGGCGGACACTGCGCCGACGTGCGCTCCTCCTACAAGTGCGCCTGCACCCACGGCTACGAGGGGGACTACTGCCAGGTACATAATGTTGTGTGCTAGTGGGGTACAGGGCGTGGGCTGCGTGGGCTGCGTGCTGTGCCTCGAGGCGGACTGCGCGCACGGCGGACACTGCGCCGACGTGCGCTCCTCCTACAAGTGCGCCTGCACCCACGGCTACGAGGGGGACTACTGCCAGGTACATAATGTTGTGTGCTAGTGGGGTACAGGGCGTGGGCTGCGTGGGCTGCGTGGGCTGCGTGCTGTGCCTCGAGGCGGACTGCGCGCACGGCGGACACTGCGCCGACGTGCGCTCCTCCTACAAGTGCGCCTGCACCCACGGCTACGAGGGGGACTACTGCCAGGTACATAATGTTGTGTGCTAGTGGGGTACAGGGCGTGGGCTGCGTGGGCTGCGTGGGCTGCGTGCTGTGCCTCGAGGCGGACTGCGCGCACGGCGGACACTGCGCCGACGTGCGCTCCTCCTACAAGTGCGCCTGCACCCACGGCTACGAGGGGGACTACTGCCAGGTACATAATGTTGTGTGCTAGTGGGGTACAGGGCGTGGGCTGCGTGGGCTGCGTGGGCTGCGTGCTGTGCCTCGAGGCGGACTGCGCGCACGGCGGACACTGCGCCGACGTGCGCTCCTCCTACAAGTGCGCCTGCACCCACGGCTACGAGGGAGCTTACTGCCAGGTACATAATGTTGTGTGCTAGTGGGGTACAGGGCGTGGGCTGCGTGGGCTGCGTGGGCTGCGTGCTGTGCCTCTAGTGATGATATGAAATGTAAATGGTTGTTTGCAGATTGACGTGGACGAGTGCTTGCGCAACGAGTGCCAGAACGGAGCCACCTGCCAAGACGGGCTCGCCGCCTACACCTGCGTGTGCGAGCCCGGCTACACGGGGGAATTGTGAGCACTTGTTCTTACTCAATATTGTTCCTTACGGCGCCCGCTGTGTCGTGGTGGACCACGCGTCGTGAACGAAAAGACGCTTCGTGAAAGAAAGGTAACCGTCGATGGAATAGCCACAAATACGCGGCGCGTGCTAACCAGCTCGACACAGCGGACGCCCTTAAATAGAGAACATAACGGTCAAGTCTGACCAGAAAAATATGCTACCTTGTTATATTACGGTATTTCTATACAACTAATTTATTGTTGCAACTTAAAATAGTAGTAATTTTTTTGCTTTTGGTTAGTCTTCATTGTGAATTCAAATGTTATCAAAATTCAATTTTACAGGCACACCTCTGCTCTATGCCATTATGCCATTAACGGTATACCATGGTCGAAGAAAACAAGGTCTTGCATTCGGACCACGTGACTTGACACAGCCTACGTCATCATGCTGTTCATCCTTGTTGAATGCGTGTTAATAGACAAGGATGAATAGCATGATGACGTAGGCTGTGTCAAGTAACGTGTTCCGAATGCAAGACCTTGTTTTGTTCGACCATGCGGTATACCTAAAACCGTACATTGTTGAAGTCAAGTTGAAGTGTGTGTGTGTGTGTTTGCAGCTGCGAGCAGGAAATAGACGAGTGTGTGTCGGCGCCCTGCCTCAACGGGGGCTCCTGCCTCGACCAGCGCGGCGGGTGAGCGCAACACCAACATTCACTAACATTAAACTACTATGATTCTCATACATTCATCTTTAACCCCTTCGCCCCGACGTAAAAGAGGGGTGTTATAAGTTTGACGTGTGTGTCTGACTGTCGGTGGCATCGTAGCTCCTAAACGGATGCGTCGATTTTGATCTAGTTTTTTTTTGTTTGTAAGGTGTCATAATCGAGAGTGTTCTTAGCTATTCTCCAAGATAATAGCTGATAATTCAGCCATTTGAAGATTATCAGGTCTTTTCTAGTTGTTAAAAGGATCAAGTAACGGTTTTGTGTCAGGATTTAATTTCAATTTTTAATTTTATGTTATATCAATCTCTTTTTGCATAAACATCGTTTTTTTAAAAGCATTTCATTTATTTACAGTTTATTACAGACAAAGCACAATCATATTAGAGAGACTACACAATAGGTGTGCTTATTTGTAAAGAAATGCCTTTCAATTATTGTACTTTGGACTTGGCATCACTCTTAAATCGGTTGATTAAAAGATCCAATTGCACGGCGTGTGTTCAG
Source organism: Teleiodes luculella (assembly GCA_948473455.1). Lineage (NCBI taxonomy): Eukaryota > Metazoa > Arthropoda > Insecta > Lepidoptera > Gelechiidae > Teleiodes > Teleiodes luculella. The sequence goes on from OX419585.1 coordinate 428,281, forward strand.
ATGCATCTTACCTACATTTTCGATGAAACGATGGCGAAATTCGTGTTATGGTTCTAATAAAAACGCGCACGACGCGTTGTGGCGATCACAAAAAGACCAAATAGCGAAATTCGTGTCGTGGCTGACATGCTATTCGAACTCAAGCTATTTTTCCGCTCACTGAGCGTTTTCGATCTTTGAGCGTAACATATATATTCGCTGGTGGTAAAATGTGTGTGTGTGTGTTGCAGGTTCTCGTGTGTGTGCGGCAGTGAGTGGCGCGGGCCCCGCTGCGAGTCCCCCCGCACGCGCTCGTGCGCCCAGCAGCCCTGCGCCGCCGGCCGGGGCGTCTGCCGGACCACGCCCACCGGTCAGTTATACAGCATACATACACCATCACTACTTGTACTATTGGCATTGTTCTACATTCACATGAAGATAGCTGACGTCACTCAGATTGAAGCGGGACTGGGCCGGACATATCTGCAGCATGCCTCATGACCTATGAGCAAAAAAAAACCACCAACCAACAGGCGAAGACGGAAAGAAGGAATAGAAGTATAGATACGTAGCCTAGTCATTTCAAATTTATTTTACATGGTCAATCTGGCCATGGACTTCACTCCGGAAAATGGTCCTCAACAACGAGGTTGGCGACGTTTTCAACAAAGATTGTTGCACATGCTCTTGACCGCTATGCACGGCATAATAGAAGAGAAGCCTTTGCGCCGCGGGACACGAAATAGGCTAAAAAATAAATAAATTGTTGTTTGTTACAGACCCGGTGACTGGAAACAACTACACGTGCGAGTGTCTCCCGGGCTACTCCGGGGTGCACTGCGAGCACGCGCTGTGCGAGCTGCGGCCCTGCCTGCACGGACACTGCCGGACCGACGTCACGGTCAGCACACCCCCCCTCCCCCACTATACCATACACAACACATACACAACAACTACACGTGCGAGTGTCTCCCGGGCTACTCCGGGGTGCACTGCGAGCACGCGCTGTGCGAGCTGCGGCCCTGCCTGCACGGACACTGCCGGACCGACGTCACGGTCAGCACACCCCCCCTCCCCCACTATACCATACACAACACATACACAACAACTACACGTGCGAGTGTCTCCCGGGCTACTCCGGGGTGCACTGCGAGCACGCGCTGTGCGAGCTGCGGCCCTGCCTGCACGGACACTGCCGGACCGACGTCACGGTCAGCACACCCCCCCTCCCCCACTATACCATACACAACACATACACAACAACTACACGTGCGAGTGTCTCCCGGGCTACTCCGGGGTGCACTGCGAGCACGCGCTGTGCGAGCTGCGGCCCTGCCTGCACGGACACTGCCGGACCGACGTCACGGTCAGCACACCCCCCCTCCCCCACTATACCATACACAACACATACACAACAACTACACGTGCGAGTGTCTCCCGGGCTACTCCGGGGTGCACTGCGAGCACGCGCTGTGCGAGCTGCGGCCCTGCCTGCACGGACACTGCCGGACCGACGTCACGGTCAGCACACCCCCCCTCCCCCACTATACCATACACAACACATACACAACAACTACACGTGCGAGTGTCTCCCGGGCTACTCCGGGGTGCACTGCGAGCACGCGCTGTGCGAGCTGCGGCCCTGCCTGCACGGACACTGCCGGACCGACGTCACGGTCAGCACACCCCCCCTCCCCCACTATACCATACACAACACATACACAACAACTACACGTGCGAGTGTCTCCCGGGCTACTCCGGGGTGCACTGCGAGCACGCGCTGTGCGAGCTGCGGCCCTGCCTGCACGGACACTGCCGGACCGACGTCACGGTCAGCACACCCCCCCTCCCCCACTATACCATACACAACACATACACAACAACTACACGTGCGAGTGTCTCCCGGGCTACTCCGGGGTGCACTGCGAGCACGCGCTGTGCGAGCTGCGGCCCTGCCTGCACGGACACTGCCGGACCGACGTCACGGTCAGCACACCCCCCCTCCCCCACTATACCATACACAACACATACACAACAACTACACGTGCGAGTGTCTCCCGGGTAACAGTGTCGTTAATATGTTGCGTTGCGTTGTGTTGCAGCCGCCTAGGTGCGAGTGCGAGCAGGGCTACAGCGGGGAGCTGTGCGGCGAGGAGCGCGACGAGTGCCTGGAGGGGGGCAGCGCGGCCTGCCTGCACGGCGGCACCTGCATCGACTCCCGCGGCACCTTCCTCTGCGCCTGCCAGGGCACAGGTCACTATATACACTACACTACACTACACTACACTACAGGGCTACAGCGGGGAGCTGTGCGGCGAGGAGCGCGACGAGTGCCTGGAGGGGGGCAGCGCGGCCTGCCTGCACGGCGGCACCTGCATCGACTCCCGCGGCACCTTCCTCTGCGCCTGCCAGGGCACAGGTCACTATATACACTACACTACACTACACTACACTACAGGGCTACAGCGGGGAGCTGTGCGGCGAGGAGCGCGACGAGTGCCTGGAGGGGGGCAGCGCGGCCTGCCTGCACGGCGGCACCTGCATCGACTCCCGCGGCACCTTCCTCTGCGCCTGCCAGGGCACAGGTCACTATATACACTACACTACACTACACTACAGGGCTACAGCGGGGAGCTGTGCGGCGAGGAGCGCGACGAGTGCCTGGAGGGGGGCAGCGCGGCCTGCCTGCACGGCGGCACCTGCATCGACTCCCGCGGCACCTTCCTCTGCGCCTGCCAGGGCACAGGTCACTATATACACTACACTACACTACACTACACTACAGGGCTACAGCGGGGAGCTGTGCGGCGAGGAGCGCGACGAGTGCCTGGAGGGGGGCAGCGCGGCCTGCCTGCACGGCGGCACCTGCATCGACTCCCGCGGCACCTTCCTCTGCGCCTGCCAGGGCACAGGTCACTATATACACTACACTACACTACACTACACTACAGGGCTACAGCGGGGAGCTGTGCGGCGAGGAGCGCGACGAGTGCCTGGAGGGGGGCAGCGCGGCCTGCCTGCACGGCGGCACCTGCATCGACTCCCGCGGCACCTTCCTCTGCGCCTGCCAGGGCACAGGTCACTATATACACTACACTACACTACACTACACTACAGGGCTACAGCGGGGAGCTGTGCGGCGAGGAGCGCGACGAGTGCCTGGAGGGGGGCAGCGCGGCCTGCCTGCACGGCGGCACCTGCATCGACTCCCGCGGCACCTTCCTCTGCGCCTGCCAGGGCACAGGTCACTATATACACTACACTACACTACACTACACTACAGGGCTACAGCGGGGAGCTGTGCGGCGAGGAGCGCGACGAGTGCCTGGAGGGGGGCAGCGCGGCCTGCCTGCACGGCGGCACCTGCATCGACTCCCGCGGCACCTTCCTCTGCGCCTGCCAGGGCACAGGTCACTATATACACTACACTACACTACACTACATACTTCCTTATACCCTAGTACTTTTGTGTTGATTCGTCATCATCAATTAATATACATCCCTACCGGAAGGCGTTTACAAAGTTATTTAATAGACTACTCCTTGTTCTTCCTTGGCCCCTAATAATTTTGATAAATTAGGGCATCATAGACTTGTAACGTATACTTCTGCACCTTAAGGTTTTTACAGTGTTACTTTACCGACTATCCATTCATTCATTCATTCAACGAAGGGAGAGAGCATATCCAAATCGTTTTAAAACAACAGTAACAAGTAATAAGTACCTAAATACTTTTAGTAACAAAGTCCTTCACCACAAACTTCAACAAAATAGATTTTCCGGCCGTTCTTCTCTCCACAGACGAACGCCACTTTTGAATGGCCAACCATTGCTCTTTGGCTGGTATATATATAAAAAATTGTTAAAAAAAACTATCGAAAAAAAAAATCAATATATTGTAGCATATTCATCATAACCACAGCCAATAATAGATGGGCCTCGTATGGCAAACTCAATGATTGTTTTATCTCGTCCCTTTGGCATTGGTTGATACGTGCCGCGCCATACTCGGCACAGCAGTCGGTAGCCAACAGCCTGTAGTACATACTGCTGTGTACGTACTATGACAGAGTCGTGACTCGATGACAAATTGATGATTACTCACGACTAGCTAATTGATGCGCCGGACCTCACTGAACACATCTTTGTATGTCATACTATACTACGCAAACATAGGTGATTATTTTTCTAGGAAATATAAGAATACCTGCTCCTAGTTTATTTAGCATTTATAACAGTTAAATTGATGACGGTATTATCAAGAAAGGAGAGTAGAAGTAGCAAGTGGTGTCAAATCAACTAAGACTGTTCCTCTGTGTTGGATTTTTATAGGAAATCCACAAAAAATATTTTGAGTATTTTTAAACCGAAGAAGGTTAATGTGTACGTAATTTATATGAAAGATGAAATCGAACTAGTCTCGTTGTTATAAATAATAAATAGGCTTTAAATCTAATCAGCCCTGCTAATTGTTAAATATTTGTTTGGACTCAATCTGTGTGTGAATTAGAGCAGTATCTTATCAGCGGGTATCAGTTATCATCGCTATCAGCCGCGACGCGTCACTATAACCTGATAACAGGTAGGGAACAGCGGTGCTCAAACTATAACACTAATTAGTTGTTAGACTTGCTAAAACTATGTCTTGTAACAAAAATTGTATTCTTATATTGTAAGCATCTGAAGCTATGAATAATCCTATGCTTGAATAACTTAAGCAAAATGTTTTTTTCCTATTGGAAAAATATAAATAGAGCTAAACAAACACATGAAATTCATATTAAATTCCTTGACTGCTTGTCGAGAGAAACTAAGAAAGATTTATCACTATCTGAGGATGACATGCGGAAAATATAAAACATTTTTGGTAAATGTAGTGTACCTCATAAAATGAAATGAATACGTCCGGATTCCATTTAGTACAAAGGCAAACGTGACTGTTAGAATGTATGAATAAAACGAAAAAGGAAAACCGCATCACTTTCTGTCCTGCAAGTTTAATGCAAAACAAACTATTTAATGAATTTGTGATTTTTTAACGAAGCATTAACCGCAATAGTATTCCGTCATCGTCGTACGAACAAGCGTAGCATTGGAAACCGCTCAGCGCTTTAGTTTGTGAATCACTGGCGCGAGTAGTACTCGCCAACACTTGCGACACGCACGGTGCGGTATATGACGAGTGTTATTCAATAGTTTAAAGAAAAAATAAAAAATAAATTTTTTTTTAATTTAAATAATATGTGATTATAAATTCTATTTATGTGCCATCAATGGTCAAAATCACAAACAACATCCGTTTCGAGAAAGTGAATTTTTTATTGATGTTTTATAATATGATTTGCTATGTCTAATGAATAATTGAATCTTTAATGTTTGTCTATCTAATCAGTGCATGGCCAGGAAGGCCTTCTAACGCCGTTAAGAATGTGGAAGTGAATTTATATCATGTGTGAACTAAAATTAGCAAGGATAAGAGTGCACAGTGCTTTGTGTTTATAACCATGGAATGAACACTGGAGTCATGTGGAGATACGTACTGGTTATCGCCGTCATAGGTAGTGCACATAATTTGTACTTTATCTTATCAGATATCATTTTAATTTGTTTTGTTGTAGGATTAGGTTCGAATGCTCATTGGCTTTCACGTTGAGTTTTATATGCTACATGAATAGGAAAATTTCCAGTCTTGTTGTAACCTTTTCGCTCACTGGTCAGTTTGGTCATATTTGTATGACGTAATAACAGTAACATGAAATACTTAGAAGATATTAGATCAATGGTGATCGTGTTCCACCACGGCAACCGCTGGGGCACTCGAAGATAGATAGGATACCATTCAGGATACAGGATATCAAATCGATATAAAATATAGATAGATAAAGATAAAATATAGAAGATAAAAGGATTATATTCTACTAGCGACCCGCCCCGGCTCCGCACGGGAAAATGGTTATTGTGGATTATTCTTAAGTATATTATGCATGTATTATACATATAAACCTTCCTCTTGAATCCCTCTATCTATTAAAAAAAAACCGCATCAAAATCCGTTGCGTAGTTTTAAAGATTTAAGCGTACAAAGGGACATAGGGACATAGGGACAGAGAAAGCGACTTTGTTTTATACTATGTAGTGATTAAGTCCCCACCGTGGGGACTTGCATGTATGTACTAATCAAATGATCTTACAATATGTGATAACTGATTCTGATCTGCAAAAGGCTTTAGAAAAGGTATAACTTTAAAAACAAGTTTCTTATAAGAACTTTTAATTAATAATAATTAATACGTAGCGCTTTGCCTCGTCCTCATTTCAACAAGTACTCAAGGAAAAGCCAGTAGGTACTAAGTCGGTACAAGGAAAGGTCCAGGTCAATAGCAAGATATGATGACATCATACAACTTCCTACTAACTCCTGCTACCCTCGTTCTGCTAGCTAGGAAACAGACACTTTCAATACTCAATAGGTAAAGACTGATTACAAAGTTTTGAAAATAAGAAGAAATCTCAGAAAATATTTAACAATCTTACTGATATTTTCGGATCGTATTATGGATTAGTCAATAAATGATAAATTAATAAACTGGCAAACATCCAAATTTCGTACGTAAAGTAGCGTATGTTCAAACCGAGGATGCTTTATACAGAACTCTACACGATTTGGTTTGCTAATAAATAAATGTATCTGTTCCCTCACTTAACCAACATTACTTCTATACCCGGCGCAATAGGATTTCTATATAAATTCTCCCACCTTTGTTGAGTTGCATCACACTATACATGTCAACCTTGACTATGCGAGCGATCACCCGTGACCCGGTGCACATTACACGACCGATAAAGATTGGAAAGAAAGCCATCGAGTGATAAGAAACGCAGCGCTGTGACCATTTCTCACGGGCCCTCGCGTTTGACACGCGCCCGAACAACTATTATTTACTACAGCCACTTATATCAATCCAATGCTGGAAGGCTGCTACAAGTAACTAAGGCTCATTTACTCCGTACAATAGCCGTAGGACAAAATGGCCAATTCGAAGTTGAAAACCACACGCACAGCATATACCTGTAGCTATTTATTGTTCTCATCGTCGTCTAGAAATGGCCTTTTTTCATTATCCTCCATTTTACTATTACTCTAGTAAAAACTAATAGTGGTAGTAGTAAGCCATGGTAAATACCACATTCAGGATGACTGAACGAAACGAATGTCGGGGACAGACAAGTCATCGGGTGACTGTTTTGCGGTCAGTACATGCGTCAAATGCGTCTTATTGAAGGTGTAGGGAAAATATTCTTTAGGGAAACCGTTCAACTGTTATGTAGGAACAACAGAGGAAAGGGGAATGAGGGCTGATCCTACAAGAAAATGGAGACGATTATCGCATCGATGAAATAAAATAAAAAAGTGATTTTCTTACTATTTCAATCATAATTTTAATGCACACCCGACTTGTTCGCTAATCCTGTTTTTGCCTGACACAGAAATATCTCAGTTCGGGCATTCATCGTGAATTATTTGAATACCAATATCGTTGTCGTTCAATTATTTTATAATAAAAGAAACTATGATTCATCATATAACTTTTTCAATAATTGTACTAATAAGTTGTGGTAATAAATCGAAACGAAAGTACACTTCATTTTAAAAATATGAATGTCATTAGCCAAGCCATATGTTATTATTAATTTAGTATGGTAATGTTTTAGGTTGGAAGGGGCAGCGGTGCGAGGTGGACGTGAACGAGTGCGAGGAGGGCGTGAGCTGCGGGCCCGGCGTGTGCGTCAACCTCGACGGATCGTACATGTGAGACACACACACACACACACACACACACACATCATACTGAACGAGTGCGAGGAGGGCGTGAGCTGCGGGCCCGGCGTGTGCGTCAACCTCGACGGATCGTACATGTGAGACACACACACACACACACACACACACATCATACTGAACGAGTGCGAGGAGGGCGTGAGCTGCGGGCCCGGCGTGTGCGTCAACCTCGACGGATCGTACATGTGAGACACACACACACACACACACACACACACACATCATACTGAACGAGTGCGAGGAGGGCGTGAGCTGCGGGCCCGGCGTGTGCGTCAACCTCGACGGATCGTACATGTGAGACACACACACACACACACACACACACACACATCATACTGTTCTAAACTAGGCCCGATTCATATGCCTTAATTAAGCTTCCTTGTATATATTTGGGGGAGGGGTGGACCGCTAATACTTGTAAGTTTAGACAAGTATGTACGTTTAAAACGAAAAAGAAACAGTCAGTAAATTAGAAATGTCTCATTAAAAAAAGGCAAGGTGGAAAGAAATGTTAGGAGGCATTAGGAGGGGAAGACCAAAGCGAACGTTTTGCGATGAAATCTGGGAGGTTTTGAAAAATGATTCAGTTAGGTTAGTGCTCCAGGCTGTGATAAAATACAAAATGTAAACTTTTTGTCCAATATCAGTTTATAAATATGTTTATTTCAATAGACTGAATAGAGTGCCAAAGTTAAATATATTATTTCTCCTTATCACATCATGTAGACTAGCTTCCCATAGCATAGGTTGACGTAGTTTGGTGGCCAGGCGCGTCTGTTTTTTAATATCCTTGTTCCGCCCAGCTGCCAGTGCACGGCTGGTTTCTGCGGGCTGGAGTGCGCGCTGCTGGACCCGTGCTTCCAGCCGGCCCCGGAGGTGGAGGGGGGTGGGGGCGGTAACGGCACGGGCCCCTGCCTGCACGGGGGCCGCTGCGAGCAGCGCTGCGCCGACCGCGTCGACTACATCTGCCACTGCATCGACGGCTGGGGCGGACACAACTGCTCGCAACAGGTAACACACATACACACACTACCCACTACCCACCAGCCACTCAACCCGACTTGCATCAACCCACTGCTGCTGAATATAGGCCTCTTTATTGTACCACACATCAGGGTCTTGTACTATTCGCATCGAGCAAGATCCTCGCCTCTTAGATTGTTTGATTTACAGGGATTTATTTACCCTAGCTTGGGCACGTAAATTATTTTGCTACAACTGTTATTTTAGTCTAGATTATTATTTTGTACAATGAAATTTGAAATAAATTATTATTATTATTATTATTTGATCTCTTTTTCATTGCTTAGATTTGTACGTTATTTGAGACGAGAGCCGGTCTTGGTTTGAGCAAAGCTTATTAGCTTCAGAAATGTCGTCATTAAGTGTTCTAAGAGAGCTTATAATGAAGGAATAATTTTTGAATATTTTTTAATCCAACCGACTTGTCAGTGTCGTCGGATCATCAGCGTTTGTGCTGTAGTCAAATCTGAATATCTTATTGCCCAAGTAAATTCTATTTTATCACCGACGAAATCCGATTATATTACAGGTCGATCTTAATAGATATTTTTACAAGTACTATTCGCGTTTTAATTTTGAATTGACCTTTAGAAAGCGACCGGGTTACGGCAGAACTTATGTTCAGGTCAACTTTATACCTACTGTAATAAGAACATTGAACAAATCATTATATTTATGAAAAACTCGGTGTTTTGTGACCAAAAACTGTTCCGACTACATTTTATCACTCGTAGAAACTTATACTATTTCGGCTTATCTAACTTTACTCTGGCCAATCCCGGCATGAAAGGTAAAGTAGCTCAACTCCCCATACAAATATATTGGTCGTTGCATTTGCAGATCGTAGCGGAAGGCGCGGAGGGTTCGGGCGACAACTCGTCGTCGATCCTGATCGGCGTGGGCGCGGCGCTGCTGGCGCTGGCCGTGCTGGGCGTGGTGGGGGGCGCGCTGGGGGCGCAGGCGCGGCGCAAGCGAGCCACGCGCGGGACATACTCCCCCTCCGGCCAGGAGTACTGCAACCCGCGCACAGAGATGATGCACAACGCGCTCAAACCACCGCCAGAGGAGAGGCTCATATAGGTAACATATTCAACTACTATGTGCTCTGTTTCTTGGAAATCCGCACAAAAGCACAGAATAAATAATAGTACTAGGTACAGAAGGCGCACTCTCTGATAGCAAACGTGTGAATTTAATTCTAGCTACCACGCCACTAACGGTCAAATAACATTGAAAGCGTCGAACGTGACCCTGGCTGTAATAGCCTACCGTTTGTCGTTGCGCTCGTATTAAAACAAAATACACCTTAAGACCGCGCTACGTGAGTCCGTATTACCACGGACGTATTACGCATTACGTATTAGCGTCTTCACAAGCGCGCGCGTTTTTCCTACTAAATGGCCGCGAAATCGGGACCGCCCGGCGTAGGTACATTCTAGAGCTCTGGCGCGGAGTGCGCCGGGCCTGACAAAAGTTCATTGTCCTCTTTCTATTCTTGAAAGTTATTAAAAATAATGAAATGCCAAAATGTCTGGCAAGGTCACACGCTCATCCCACCTTCTATTACTACAGTATGCTAAATTACGTATTTTGTAATAATTTCCTATAGTATATACGTATCGTTTAAAAAAAATGCGCATCGTATGAAGGTGTCAATGACCTTGTCCGGATTAATATGAAACAAACCATAGAAATGTCACCCGCGTACCGCACTCCGCACGCAAACTTTTTCGGAGACATCTAGACACGGAGTAGAGAGGGAAAAGAGGAGATGCCTTCTTACGTTAAATGTACTGTGGCGGGTGTCGCCAGTGGGAGGGAGTGCGGGGAGAGATTTTTCTATGGCACAGTGACGCCATCTAGCAGTGAATAGCTAATCTAGCTTCTGATACGTGGCGATTACGAGACAAACAAACTTACGAGTATAACTGACAAAAGCGACAGCTAGTGGTGAAAAGTAGAACTCAAAGCTAGTCTCCTGCACATACACGACACGGCTAATATCGTTATTCCATCTTCTCTTCCCTCTCTACTCCGTGCATCTAAATTACGTAATACGTCTTACTCATCATATTTTCACCCTACCACAAATTCAACTTCCAAACTTGTCAAAAATATATTTTTCAATTTTTTCCAGATTGTAAGATTGATAGTCGCGAGAAACCAACAAAGAACAAACGAAAGACAAAACAAGACTCTACGCATATCAACCAAATGTATGAGTGTGGGTGGACCATTGTATGAATGACTGCGATATATTTGTACCTGTGCGTGTGAGTGTGTGTGCGTGTGTGTGAGATAATGCGAATTTGTGTGTGTTGATATTTAACGCTAGCTTTAAGGTAATTGATGCTTTTTGATATGTACTTAAGGTGATACCTCCTATATATGTGTTTTTAAAGTGTTTTGTACGAATTATGAACTCTGAAACATTCCGCCCGCGACGGGACATTTGAAATGAATTTTATATGATGACAAATTATTGATTAGCATAAGTAACATTGTATGTAGGCCTAAGTAGAGAGATTTTATGAATTGATTAACCCGGTTCGGGTACTTAATGATGGGTCATCACGGTCTGGTATAGCGAAGTACGACAAAATCTATTTTTGAAGTTTGTTTTGTAGATATAAGAAGAGTTTATGTGAAAGTGAGTCATGACATTCCAATATTAATTATGGCCGATGAAGATCCATCGCAAAACTTAAAGCAATTTTATATAGTGAAACTAACAAAAGACATTGTACCAATGGAAAGTATTGTGCCTGAAATTTTGACTTTAAACTTATTGTACGGCGAATAAGAGATTTTATCTTAAATCTATATAAAATATGATTATTCTGAAACTAAAGTATTATGTACATTGTGTACAGACAAAGAACCAGATAGCTGACCCCCCTGCCGAACGCTGTGCGAACGCCATCGAGGGCGCCATCTATCGCTCCAAAAGGGCAGAAAAGAACGAACCAACGGCCAATGATACTTCTAAAACAATGCCATCTGTCTTACACTTACAATAAACTAAATTGTTACAAGAATGTTGTCAGTATAGCTAAGCCAATAATTAGGAAGGTGTAGCCTTATTTCGGAAATGTCGCTAAGTCACAGCGTGGCGAAGTTGCGCACGGTATGGCTGTAGATCGAGATTTAACTGGATCGATCCCGCGAGCGCATATTCATGTTTTAGTCTTTTTTTATTTTTAACTTTTTTTATAAGAGACGCAGTGTTTGCTATGGGGATTTCATTCTTTTAATAAAATTAGAATCAATACAAAATATACTTATAATTTATGAATGTTATGTCTGCATTTTATTCTACAATATTTCATCGATTAGAATCGTCGTCATCTGCAGAGTAGATGATTATGTGCCTACACTTGCTTCACAAGAAACTAGTTATCTCGACCGCCGCGCCGCCGCCGGGCGGCGCCGTCACTATTTTACATCTTGATTTTATAAATATTATAGTGAGAAGTCCGTTTTTATTAAACGGAAAAAAACTATGTTGAATAGTCAACGGATTTGAACCGCGTAACTTAGCATTCACAAGCTTCACAGCTAACGCTAAACCACTGCGCCAACTGACAAGTTGTCAAGTGTATCGAAATTTGATATCATACCACACTTTGCTATGACTCATAGCTATGATGTATTTTTTTTGAGAGAGAATGCATGCAAAATAACACGAACAAATTATGTGAGGGTAGTTACTTATTATTTCAAGTTTTACACTATAAAGAAAACTAATGTTCGTGGCAAGGTATTTACTTTACGTCGTCGTCGTTACGTTCATGCACTCTCCGGTTACTTTTATTTAAAATAATCTGTTACCAATTTTCATTACTTCTCATATACCTAAATGATTTTATGAAAGCAAAAACAACAGTGCGTTGTAAAGATAACCACAGTATTAAAAGTATTTCTAGAGAATTAGGTGTCACGGTAAGTAGATAATACGTATATGAATACCTATTTATAAAACCTAATTATAAAAATAATATAGAATAATATTTTGTGGAATGTGATTTCGTGACAAAAATTATATTATAGTATTTTATATTGCAGAGAAATACATTTCGTTTATGGATTCGGCGATACCAAGAAACTGGTGATGTGAAACGTAACCGCTCTGACCGACGACCACCGGTAGCTTATACTGCTGCATCAGAACGTCATTGTGGAATCGTAAGGCTTCATAGCGAAGTCCCATTTAAAACGACTTGGTCAACTGCCATAACATATAATATATCGCTTGACTCAGTTTGAAAATACTCCAAGCATGTGAAATACATAATTATAAGCCAATTATAAAAAAAACAACCATCGGAAGCCCATTGTCTAGCCAGAACAGAATGAGATTCGCATCAGAATATTTAAATTTTGATTGGGAGAACGAAATTGTAATTTTTACTGACGAAAAGAGCTTCAAGTCTGATAAAGATGGAAGAAAATTATTGTGGAGAAGACCTGGGGAACGTTTCAAGCTTCAAAATAAGTATTTTGCCTTTGAGAACCAGCGGTTATGTTAGCTACTTTCCCTTTCTTTTTTTATTGTATAACTTACCACTATTTGGCCTAACTTTGTTTTTATATAAACTAAAATCATCCTGAGATTGAAACAAAATTAAGAGAGATATAAATTGTTACTTTATAATTTTAAATGTAATTTAAATTATAAAAGTAGCATGTTGGTTCTCTCTCCTAAAAAATGCCAGTTTGAATCTCTGGATATTACATTTTAGTCGATAAAATATTAAAGAATAAAATGTTAACATATTTATTGTAACATATATTTTGTTTTATTTTAATCTTTAATGTAAGAATCAAATCCTCATAGCAGTAATTGCATCTTTTTGGAAAAGTAAAAAATAAAAAGACAAAATAATTAAAATGCTCTCGTGGATTTGATCCAGGCAAATCTAGATCTACAGCCATACCGTGCACAACTTCGCCACACTGTAACTTAGCTACACAATCGAAATAAGACTACACCTTCCTAATTATTGGCTTAGCTATACTGACAACATTCTTTTAACGATTTAGTTTATTGTAAGTTACGACAGATGGCATTGTTTGAAATTTTAGAAGTATCATTGGCCGTTGGTTCGTTCTTTTCTGCCCTTTTGGAGCGATAGATGGCGCCCTCGATGGCGTTCGCACAGCATTCGGCAGGGGGGTCAGCTATCTGGTTCTTTGTCTGTACTAAAGGCAGTAGAGTTTGAGTCGGTATTGACTAAAGTCTAGTTTGTAAGAAACGTTACTACGGTCGCGAGCTCACGGCGTTCTCGTCTCAAAAAGTGACTATCTTTACTAGGTTACTTTAACTACTAGATTTACTAAACAATTTTATTTTACTATCAACAAATTTTATAGATTTTTATTACATTTTAATCGATCTATTTCGATTATTTTTCGTACCAGTTAAAGTCACTTAAAGTCGATAATATTGTGAGAGGCGAGCGTAGTACCGCGGCGCCGGGGCGATGGCTCACTAACGGGACCTCTATTATAATGTAATACATCTCAACTAGGAATAATGTATCTACAAGATTGTATTTACTAATTGACTTTTTTTCTATATTTATTTAGGTACTTTTCCTATACCCAGTCATTCTTTTAGTCCACTGCTGGACTAAGGAAATATGGATGTTTCCGCGAGGACATCATCGGCTATATGAAAAAATAAATTTGATTGATCTATTGATTTAACTTTAACTAATTTTAATATTATTATTTCAACTACAATTTTAATCATCCCAGGACCATGTATAGGTACCTAATACGAATTGTATTATTATAACTTTCCTTTTTTGGGAAATGTGTAATTGTACTTAAACTAAGTTTACCGCTTAGTTTGAAGCGTGTATATTTATGTAAATGTAGCAAGTCCCCGGCGCTTTCGTCTGTAAGTAGTGGTAACGTGTACTGTACATTGATGGTGGAAGCGTGCAACATTCTAAATTAGCGAGTAGTGAAGGCGGCGCGCGCGCACCGCCCACGCGCCCACACGCCCACACGCCCACGCGCCCACGCGCAGCCGCGGGCAGGAGGATACACTTACAACGTCATAATATCATTTATATCAACTAACTGAAATAAGTGTTTAAGATTTATAAAATATTTTTTTTTTGTTTTTACTCCCTTAGAACAACACTTAATTACGTCAAATAAGAAGCTAAAAAGCTTTGCTCAAACCAAGACCGTCTCTCGTCTAGGGATAGGACAACAGCTTATCAAATAAATTGGCAGTTTTCTATTACCTATCTAGACTGGTATTTTTATTGGTACCAAGCCAAAGATGTCATCTGATGATGCGCGCAAATGCTGAATCCGAAACCTGCAAGTCGAAATTAAAATTATCTATCACACGATCTCAAGTTTTAATGGCGTCTGTAATAAAAGTGATATTTGAACGTTGAAGTAGCCCTAAAGAAATGCGTATAGCTCGCAGCAGGCCGGCCGTGCCAGGGCCGCGGCGCGCCGTCCGTGCCTTACGAAAAGCCTATATTTATTCCTACTTAATTATACATAATACATTAACAATACTGTAGTGAATGCATTGTATTCTATTATACTATTGATAAACGATAGTAATTATTATCATAGAATATACAATAGTTATTAATTGATGCAAGTTCGAAGCTGCTAGGTCGAATTTTTGAATGTGTAAACTTACTGCTGTCTTGGTTAGAAGAACATTATCAACATTGTCAACTTTCGAATATAATGTTTGGCATAATTTGCTATTCAATAGAGCTTCAAATCACCTGTAAAATATGGCTTCAAGAAACGGGACATCAGTATGTTTAGCCGGCTAGCATTTAACGTAGGTAATGTTCAATCTGTAATAAGCATTATAAGATTAGTAAGTGATCGGTTCACTCGACGTATGGTAAGACTAGTACATGTAGGGTAAGTGTGTATTGTATAGTGATAGTGATAGTGACAGTGGTCGTGGTCTCCGCTCTGGGGTGACAGTGGAAACAATACGAGTACCTATAACTTCAATTAAGAAATTCATCAATAAAGTAGTCATTTCATTTTAAGCTTTTTTTATCATGATATGTATAAATAATGTGATATATTTTTAGTTAAATGTTTTTTTACTAGTTGGGAGTGACTTTAGAATGAAATTATGAATTAAGCCAAGATTATGACATGTTTTATATTAAATTTACTTTTTTGCATTTATAAAAAAAGAAAAACAATTAACTCAATTAAATTTTTAAATGCTTATAGTTTTTATTGTAAATGTCACAGACTTAGGCCACTTTCACCCCAGGCCAGTGATATGTCAATATTTAAGGTTAGCGTGTTATAATATAACTAACTGTACCGTATATCAGTATTGTATTGTATTTGCTCAACGACCACATTCCAACTCGCAGTGCTGTTTGCTTTTTTGTTTTTAATTATCTTGGTAAGAAATAGAGATTGTTATTAATACAGATTCCTTATTCTAGTACTTTTATTATTCTGTCTAAATTATCTGAAAAAGATTTTCACATTCAAATTAACAGTTGTGATACTGTTACACTACACCAATCAATGACGCTACATACATAAAGATTACTCTGATCCAACTGGAAGCGGCTGCAGATTGGCTGAAAGTTGAATAGTGTAGCCAATAAACTAAATATATCTCTCTCCCTCATTGTCTCCTACACTTTTGTGGGGGATATGTATCTTTTTTATTTTTCATTAAATATCTTGGAACAGTTTTTTTTACTATATATCAGTATTTTTTTCGCAGTTTTAATGCATTTAACGACGGTATTTTCACAAAAGGCAGTTTCCGTGTGCATTGCCTTTTGCCTGTATGACATGTTTGTGGTAACAATCTCTATTTTTTACTGCATATTATATTCAATTACATATTATTTAGTTTGAGTTAAGTAAGCAGCCACTATTTGTTTGTGATATTTTCATGTTTTTCCCGCAATAATATTCTGTCATATCTTTTGTAATCGTAATACTTAATAATATAAATAAATATGGGTTTATTCCAATTAGTACTTAAATAAGTAATTATAGTCAGGGTGGGATAGACGATTGTATTCGAGCGTGTTCTTGTAAGAGGCAGGTCTCCCTGATACTTGTCAAATGATGTATGAAACAAATTAACAAACTGTCGTGCATAGCTCAAATTATTTTAAATTTACTTTTTCTAAATGGCTTTCGATTCGACACAAAAGAGTAGACCAAAAATTAGGGACGTTGTGCTTAAATTAATTGGCAACACTGTTCAACTTTCAGGCAATCGCGTCCACTTCCGGGGACTATTAATTAAACCAATAACTTGTCCCGTGACCATTGGTGGACAATTTTAGTTCCATTATTTATTACGAGCTACTCTTTTGTGTAGTGTTATATTATATGGGTGTAATATAAACATGTTTGTTTTTTCCGTGTGTGATGTATAACATAGACAAGTATCGGGCGGGAGTCTGCAAGCAATGTTACCGTCCACAGTAAGGTAGTTGAAAGTGTGTCTATTGCACGGCGCGCCTATTGGCATCCTACTCAATAAAACGAAATTATATCATTTTACTATGTTTTATTGTTATTACTTATCGACCCTGCCTGATTGAAAGTCTAGATTTTTTGTTTATGCAACATACCCCCCACGCACACAATCATAGGCAGGAAAGCGAGACCAACAAAAGAAAGTTGTTTGCAAAATTTTTTTCGTGTAAATATAAAAAACGCAACGCTGGCGTACGCTGGAAAGACGCTCGAAAGCCGCTAGTGTGTGTTCACTTTCAGCCTGACCGAAAATATTAAACCCTGGCTCTAGGGGCGCCACAAGTTTTTTGTTTCTGGCACAGTAAAATTAGTTCCATTAAAATTCCGCAATAGGTTTAATTTTCTGGTCAGGCTTTGAGGCAAAAACAATTTACAAAAACCGAACCATAAAATGAAACGCAAAATAGTTCTAAACACGTCCTTTATTCAAATACTGTACAGGCTGTATTAAACACTATGATACAATAACAACGCGCGCCACACGACGCGTCTACTGATTACTATACAGCCCGCGCTTCGCTCGCCTCTACACAAGCATCAATGTATAGATCCAACTAAAACGTAGCGACTTGTTTTTTTATAAGTTGCCAAAAAGAGATCATTTATTGGCCACACAAAATTTCTGTCGGTAGCTGCTTTTCAGTAGCATATAATCAGTTTTTTGTGTTGCCATTGTACCATTTTAATTATTTTATAAAATTTAATAATTCATAAGTATCCCAAATGAATATTATACATAGACGTTTGTTATAGGGCGGGCGCGGGCGACGACTATCGGCAAGCCACGCGTAAGCTTCCAACGCAAAGGAATGACTTAGATATACCTCCTCGTACTATTGAACCCTACATTTTGACGCTCTTCCATTATATGCGGTCTCAGAAATACGGTTACTTTAAAAACAGTTGCTACACCAACTTTTTAAGCAATCTTTACGAATTTTCAAATTTTCTTAAGTGTGGATGGCGGGTTGACTTAAAATCGTGAACTAGTCGTCAATTCAGTACTCATTCATTAGCTTTTTAAAATGTAGAGATACTTTACTATGATTTAAACCGTAAATCATGTTACTTCGGACTTGATTATTTTGATTTAAATTATGTATACTGAAAAATAATAACAAGCACTATAAATTAGTAACATTGAACTGAAGTTTTTATTTTATAGCAAATAAAACTATTATTCCATTCATTTACGAAAAATAACTGTAATATAAGTTCACGATTTAAAATTTCTACGTCAACCCGCCGTGCACCATGCGCCATGCGCTGACACTCAAAAGTTTCCTTGTGAATCATCATCATCACCATCTTATACAATACTAGTTTCCAATGAGAATGTAACATGGAGGGATTTCGGAAGATTATTATCATACTTCAAATGGATTTGATATCTAAAGTAACGCCACAATAGCTCTAGACATCTTAGAACGTAATAAACGGTATACAATAATAATACGTGTTACAAATACAATATAGTCGCAAATTGCAGCCTAGAGGCGGGGCCTCCGGACTTAGCACCACATACTGAGCACGTCATCATTTACTGAGTCGTTCATTACAAACACAGCCAGTCCAGCTGGGCCCAAGGATTTTTTTATAACATCAGTACTTGGGAATATTCCTTTCCAATAAACGATTTTTGCATTAAGATTATGATGAATTTCGAAATTGTTAAATACATTTGTCGGTGATATCGATACCAGCTGGACCGGACGAGCTTCGTTTCAGAACATTCAAAAGATAAATCAAACAAATTCTTCAGGTTCACACATTCACAAGTAACATTATAATCCCACAATTCTGAAAATTTGTCCTGTCTTATCAAAACAAACCAAAATATCACTAGGCTATAGGGGATACATTCCCATTGCCTTTCCTATGGGGATAAATAAATAAAATCATTAATCTCATGAGGTAAAAAAATATTTTTAATTTAATCAATTTAGAATTAGAATGGACAGAATTTTATATCCGTCAGCCTTGATTATAATCAAGTATGTATCTGTCCCCTTTCTACCTCATAAAATTCGATAAGGACAGGACGAGATGTATTTAAGATTGGAGAGGATGGACGATATAAGAGAAGGACACGACACGAGGCGAGACTTGGAAGAGAGAAGACGAAACGGAGGCAGAAAGACGCTACGCAAAATATAGGAACATTCAGTCGTCAGTAGGTCGTCAAATATTAAAAAAAGAACTACTTACATTTAAAAATACGTTTGCGTTTTGAATAGAAAATATTTGTACATCCAGACACGAAACGCTAATCACACAAATGCATGTAATGAACGGAATTCGTATCCGCGACGTTTACATAGAATAATATAAAACAGACTTTGAGCTACCATTTTTTTTAATACATACATATTTTATGTTACATCATAGGATATAAAAATAAAACCTTTTCGAAAAGCAAGGTAAGTATACGTTTAAGTAGATCCACAGAATTTTATTCTTTCCAAAGAATATCCTTCCCCTTAAGTTTTGTATAAAAATATTTTAAATTCAAACGCAAACTTTATACAAATTACAAAGATTGTAAATCATAAGCGCTCTGAAAGGAGCCGAAATATCAACATTAAGTTACACATTGTAAAACAATTACTTTATGGCATAATTTAATATTATAATAATTATAATAAAAACAATAAATATGCATTGTTTGTGGTCCGTTTCCGGGCCGATTACGTGCAGCATTTTATACTCTCATCTTGTGTACATTCCGCTCTACTCTACTCCACTAACTACTGCGACTGAAACGAGCCCAATATTAACTAAGCAGTAAAAAACTATGTGCCCTTTATTTACAAAACTATATACTTAAAATATAGTGTCAACAAATTAGCGCACAATATTTGAAGGCCTATCCATGGTACTGGATAACTTTTCAAGGTCCTGACAAAAGTTTGTATCAAAAGTTTATATTTAATTTTGAGATTATAAGGTATGTTCCTTACACAATGTTATCGTGTTCCATGGGTAGGTTCCTCCCTTAAAATATTGTGCGCTAATTTATTTACACCATATATTTCAAAATTTGTATGTAAATCGGGTTCACAATCTGCAAATAAAATAAAGGGTAGTAAATATATTTAAGAAAACGTAAAGACTTGCACTCAAAGTATTGATTTCATCCATAATAGTAAAAATATGACATAGAATATGTACAAAGACAGAAAGTATAAAACGCCCCATGGATAAATATTAAATAACTAATACATTCTAGTGAGGAATGCCGCTCGGAGCACCGCACAGTATTCAAGCATATTTATTTACATATCAACACTCGATACAACGCTGCCATTTTTTATAAAAATAATACCAAAGTGGAAGTAATAATAGGAAGTACATTTTTGGTAACCTTATGTATGTCTCCTCTATGGTTTTTTTCACATTCCAGCTAAAAGTACATATTTGTATAAAGCCTAGGTATATTATTATCAGTATTTCGGAAAATTATTATATCTTTCTGTAGATTCACAAGTGCGGTGCGCCAAGCGATCAAACCTCTGTTCAGGTAAAAGTCAGGTAGTGCGAATCTCGAGTAATACTGTCCGCAACATCACAGCGGCACATCGCGCCACTGACTGGGCTGAGAGGACCCTGCTTGGCAACAGGCAAGACAACATATTCATAAGCTACACGCGACCAAAGCTTATTAAATTAGATCCTTATTTCTTACAAAATATTTCAAATTTTGTATTCACAAAACCAACTAGAGATTAAAAATATGAAACCGAATGCCTTTTGACAAAGAAAGGTTGAAGAATTACGAATATTACAATTTTACTTCTAATACACAATCTTAATATGTTCCACTTACCAATCACTTTGTATATTTTTTTATTTCAATCTGCATTTTATAAGCTGAATCATCCAGTTTTTTTGTGAATACAAAATCTAGGACATTAAGTTGAATAGAATAAAAAAACGTAATCCAAAATAAAAATACTACAAATGCACTAAAATGTGCAATCACTAATAGCTTTAATTAGAAATCACTAAATAGAAATACAAATTCAAGCGCAGTCCTCACCAGTTAGCTAGTCAGTGGCCAGTCTCCAGCAAAGGAGCCCGCAGTACTCAAACTTATACACATTTAATAAATATTCTAATATAATCCGACCAAGCCGAGACGCCGCGACCACCAGACATCTGTCTCACATAATGTTCTGTACTGCGATGTGACCACGAGAGCTATACCGCTATGGGTACCGCGGTGGAGGGAAGAGATTGCAGTCAGTCAGATAGTTCCGCTGAAGCGGTAATTCGACCACAGTCCTATTCCGTATAGTATATTGTATATGCAATAGAGGTGTGGTTGAAATATGGAATGGAACTATTCTCACTGTGGACTCGCGTCGATCGGGCTCAGGTCTTCTCTGGTTCAAGCTGTGGGCTACCTGTCAAAAAAATACGCAATTATAATTTTTTGTAATCGAATATGAACAAACATACACAGGCAGCTAAATTCAAAACTATGCCTTTTGGTTTTGCCGTAGTCAGGTAAAAAGTAATTTAAAATCGAATCATATTGATCCGATTTCCATGACATACGAACTTTTTTTGATTTGATAATTAAATTTTACAAGCTCTTTTCAAAATAACAACTTTCACACCTCTTTGTTTTGTTTCCACGTTTCGAACTCAAGTCACTTCCAGTGAAGGCATTTGTGAAGAAACCTGAACACATAGGGAAGAAATTCAAAGATTGTTCGAGAAGTTAACCAAGTTTCATTTTAATAAATAAATAAATCGCGTGTGTGGGGTGTGTGGGGTGTGTGGGGTGTGTGTAGGGGGTGGTATGTGTGTGTGAGTGAGGGCAGTAGTATAGTAGTGACCTGTTGTCGGGCTGCAGCACGACCCGCTTGTAGTCGCGCCTGGTGAGCTGCTGCCGCTGCCGCGAGCCCAGCTCCGCCGTGCCGTCGAGAGTATCGCGTGTGTGGGGTGTGTGGGGTGTGTGGGGTGTGTGGGGTGTGTGTAGGGGGTGGTATGTGTGTGTGAGTGAGGGCAGTAGTATAGTAGTGACCTGTTGTCGGGCTGCAGCACGACCCGCTTGTAGTCGCGCCTGGTGAGCTGCTGCCGCTGCCGCGAGCCCAGCTCCGCCGTGCCGTCGAGAGTATCGCGTGTGTGGGGTGTGTGGGGTGTGTGGGGTGTGTGTAGGGGGTGGTATGTGTGTGTGAGTGAGGGCAGTAGTATAGTAGTGACCTGTTGTCGGGCTGCAGCACGACCCGCTTGTAGTCGCGCCTGGTGAGCTGCTGCCGCTGCCGCGAGCCCAGCTCCGCCGTGCCGTCGAGAGTATCGCGTGTGTGGGGTGTGTGTAGGGGGTGGTATGTGTGTGTGAGTGAGGGCAGTAGTATAGTAGTGACAGTAGTTATTCCTGACAGTAATAATTTAATAATTATGCACCAAAATATAGCAGGGTTATTTAACAAGTTAGATCTTCTCGAAGTAGCTATTTCGGAATTTATAAGCAAAAATAAAGACATAGACATTCTCTGCTTTACAGAAACCTTTGCAAAGACTGGCTCAGATAAGAATATTAAACTAAATAACTATAAACTAGCAGCGTCCTTTTGCAGAAACAAATGCAGAGGGGGCAGTTGTATAATGGTAAAAAAGTCAATGGAAACCAAGCCGTTGAAAAATGACATTATTTCTAGTCTTGCCAGTACGTCTTACTTTGAGTGTTGTGGTATTGAAGTGACCGGACTAAACCTAGTAGTTGTAGTAATCTATAGAGTTCCACTACAAACAAAATCTCACACTGGGGTTTTTCTCTACAAACTTGGTAATCTCTTACATTACTTAACTGAAAAATATAGGAGGAAAAAGATTGTAGTATGTGGTGACTGGAATATCGACACGTTGAAGAAAAGTTCAGTTTCAACCGATCTAGTCAATATTCTGCATAACTACAACTTAAATTCACATATTACAACTGCGACGCGACGAAATGCATGTATCGATCTAATTGATAGTAACCAGAAAAACATTATCGGAGAAACACATTATCTGTGTCTATCAGATCATGATACGGCCCAAACTGTGACTATGAATATCAAAAGACTTAAGGCGTTTTCTACGTGGCTTGAGGCTAGGAGAGATTATAGCAGAGAGAACTTGGATAAATTTATTACATGTATAGCAGCGCTGTCTTTTCAAGATGTACTTACGAGTGATAGTGCTTCTGAAGCATTTGATCGATTTTACGAGATTTTCTGTCTTTTCTACAATTTGTGCTTTCCAATAATTAGCGTAAAAGTTAACAACCGATCCTCAACACTACCTTGGCTTACGCGAGGCCTAAAAAAGTGTTGTGCTAACAAACGTAAGTTATACCTAAGTAACATTTACTCTTGTTCGAACAAATCATCAAAGAAAGCTAAATATAAACTGTACAGTAATGTGTTAAAAAAATGTTTGTTAAGAGCGCACAAACTAAACAACAAGAAATTTTTTATAAGCAATGGAAGAAACTCTAAAGCCGTCTGGAATAGAATTTCGAAGACAATTTCAAACAAAAATAATTATCAAAATGAAATTAATTCCATAAAACATGATAATAATATAATTGACGACCCACAAAAAATTGCTGACATTTTTAATAATTTCTTTATACAATTGACTAATAATAATAATACATGCTCACATATTTCTCCAATGCCAATTAATTATAATAATAATATAAATACAAATACAATATATCTGACTCCTGTTACTAATGACGAAATATATAAAATTATCATGAATTTAAATAACAGCAAGTCGAGTGGCTATGATGACATTAATACTAAAATCTTAAAAATGTGCGCTTCTTATTTGTGTAATCCATTAGCTCACATCATTAATCTATCGTTTGGTCAAGGTATTTTCCCAGACAAACTTAAAATATCATTAATCAAACCGTTATTTAAGAAGGGAGATAAACTTGATCCAAATCACTATAGACCTATTGCAATAGGTCCAAATCTTTCAAAAATACCCGAAAAAGCCATGTGTAACAGAATAACAAACTTTTTATCAAAATACAACGTTTTGCACCCAAATCAATTTGGCTTTCGTAAAGGAAGTTCAACAACATCAGCATGTTTCGAACTAACTAAAACAGTATCAGAATGTATCAATAATGGAGAACACATTGCATCTGTTTTCCTTGATATGAGCAAAGCTTTTGACTATGTAAACCACGAAAAGCTTCTATGTAAACTAGAGCATTATGGTATCAGAGGAGTAGCACACGATTGGCTACGTAGTTATTTATCTGATAGGAGGCAATACACTGAAATATCTAAATTATGTTTTAAAGGAAGAACTGTTTTAAAGTGTGTATATAAATCGGATCTAAAGTTTAATAGAAGTGGTGTTCCACAAGGTGGAGTTCTGGCGCCACTTCTATTTTTGCTATATATAAATGATTTGCCATATGCCACCCCTCATAAAACAATTTTATTTGCTGATGATACCACTATTTTGATAAAGTCACACTGTTACAATACGTTACAATCTTGTGCAAATGAAGCGTTACACAATATAATTAAATGGTTGAATGATAATGATTTGCTAATTAATATTAATAAAACAAATTTTATGACATTTAAATCTTACAATAATAAAACGACACAATTACAAATCAAACACAATAATAACAATTTAGAGCAAGTTGACATTTTCAAATTTCTGGGGATTACAATAGACGAACACCTTAACTGGAAAGAACACGTTGATCAAACATGCAAGAAATTGG